>APFE031741948.1:0-71952 GCA_000404065.3 Pinus taeda | reverse complement strand
AACTGCTAAAAATAGTAAATTGTGCTACAATTACGGAAACTGAAAAACTGAAAGAGACAGTTGTGGGGGTCCAAATGGGATAAGTGGGTGGCCACCAACATCCACCTGGATCACTCTCCTAGGTAGGGTCTTAAAAGGAAAACAGAAAGAAATATATGGAATCTTTGCTGCATTTAATGACATAAAGTGTTCTCAGTGGAATTGGTAGTCCTACTTGGAAAGAATGGAGGCCAAGATTTCTAACTTAGAGAGCCAATTCCAGTGTGATGTTAATACCCCAGTATCTTCACGATACAATGCCAAAGATCTTCACCTATTACATTTTCTCACTTGTAAATGTTTGTAGTGATGGATATCATCTATTTGTTAGGTAATATTGTAGCAGATAAACTTGTTTTGTTAAAAACAATTGTATTTTGAATAGCTTCCTTATATTATATGTGGTTAAAATTATCTAGTTTCCCATGAAACATATTCAAGCTACCTAAGAAAATGCTATTTCTAAGTTGTAATGATGTATTTTGTTATTATGTTTTTCGAAATAATACTTATATATATAGATACCAAACCAAAAAAATGGCTCACAAAATGATAATGGGGTTTATCATATTTATTTATGTAACTAGATTTCATTATTTTTATTATGGAGAGAGAATTTAAGGAAAAAGAAATGGTGATAATACTAGTTTTATATGAATACTAAAAACAAAAAAATTAAGCTATAGGGAGTTTATACTAAATTACTAATTTGTGATTATTATGCATCTGTATTTTATTTAAGTTTAAGAGAATATAATTTTTATCTTTTGTAATTTTATTTTTTTTATGATTTATAAATGGTAAATAGGAATAACCTAGATTTATTTTAACTCTAAATTTATGAAGAGCCTAGAGAGATTAAATCTCTTGAGATACAAACCTCTTTTAAAGTGAAAAGAGAATATCCAAAATTAAAATTGATATAAAATGGTTTAATTATTTGCATTGGTATGATCCGGATTGTCCACAGTCTTTTGTTCATTGAGTCATTATACCTGCGCTGTTGCTATTCATTCTAATATCTTTGTTACCCACTTTAATGTTAAATTCCTTTCTGTTTGCCAAATTAACTGAGCTATTGTTCTTGCTGTTTATGTTACCCAATTTTATGTTGAATCCACCAGAGTTCAGTATTAAACCAAAGTCTTTTCCTTTCTCCAGCGTGGCCAGCTTTCTGAACTGCCTTTCTTTGGCAATCCTACCCTCTGTCTGGGCTTTCAAGGCCGCTTTTGCATCAATTAATTTCCATAAATCAAAGTTAATAACCATAGTAAGTTTAAGATGGGTGGAAAGGGCCAATCGATTGAGCTTGTCTAATGCTACTCTGGTTCTTCTGATTTCTCCTCTGATTAGGGCTAGACTTAATTTCAAAAATGCTTTATCATTGTAATGATTAAATAACCTGTGATTAACCTTAGCAAAGGGAGGAATGATTTTATTGTTTCTACATTGTTTCAGGAATTGCAGGTCAGCCGTTCTCCTCTCAATTTTTATCCTCAGGATTTCGAGAAGACAGATCTCCTTCCATGTTTCCCCTCCGTACAGGGAAGTAATGTTAGATTTTAGGCTTCTGTGGAGGTTATTTGCATTGGTATGATCCGGATTGTCCATAGTCTTTTTTTCATTGAGTCGTTATACCTGCGTTGTTGCTATTCATTCTAATATCTTTGTTACCCACTTTAATGTTAAATTCCTTTCTGTTTGCCGAATTAACTGAGCTGTTGTTCTTGCTGTTTATGTTACCCAATTTTATGTTGAATCCACCAGAGTTCAGTATTAAACCCAAGTCTTTTCCTTTCTCCAGCTTGGCCAGCTTTCTGGACTGCCTTTCTCTGGCAATCCTACCCTCTGTCTGGGCTTTCAAGGACGCTTTTGCATCAATTAATTTCCATAAATCAGAGTTAATAACCATAGTAAGTTTAAGATGGGTGGAAAGGGCCAAGCGATTGAGCTTGTCTAATGCTGCTCTCGTTCTTCTGATTTCTCCTCTGATTGGGGCTAGACTTAATTTCAAAAATGCTTTATCATTGTAATGATTAAATAACCTGTGATTAACCTTAGCAAAGGGAGGAATGATTTTATTGTTTCTACATTGTTTCAGGAATTGCAGGTCAGTCGTTCTCCTCTCAATTTTTATCCTCAGGATTTCGAGAAGACAGATCTCCTTCCATGTTTCCCCTCCGTACAGGGAAGTAATGTTAGATTTTAGGCTTCTGTGGATGTTATTTGCATTGGTATGATCCGGATTGTCCACAGTCTT
The DNA here is from genome assembly GCA_000404065.3 of Pinus taeda. Taxonomy (NCBI): domain Eukaryota; kingdom Viridiplantae; phylum Streptophyta; class Pinopsida; order Pinales; family Pinaceae; genus Pinus; species Pinus taeda. Next base: position 69,653 of record APFE031741948.1, on the reverse strand, counting down.
TTGTTCATTGAGTCGTTATACCTGCGCTGTTGCTATTCATTCTAATATCTTTGTTACCCACTTTAATGTTAAATTCCTTTCTGTTTGCCGAATTAACTGAGTTGTTGCTCTTGCTGTTTATGTTACCCAATTTTATGTTGAATCCACCAGAGTTCAGTATTAAACCCAAGTCTTTTCCTTTCTCCAGCTTGGCCAGCTTTCTGGACTGCCTTTCTCTGGCAATCCTACCCTCTGTCTGGGCTTTCAAAGCCGCTTTTGCATCAATTAATTTCCATAAATCAAAGTTAATAACCATAGTAAGTTTAAGATGGATGAGAATTAATTATAAATAATTATAATTATAATGGATTAATTTTATGTTTTTATTTATTTTTACAAGTCAAAATGTTAAAGATTACATCTCTATCCAATGTTTACATAGGAGTTAAGTTTATATATGAACCACAAATATAAATATATGTTTTACTAAAAAGTGAATTGAGTGAGGGGAAATCTTGGATAAGAGATAATATTATAATATTTATAGTTGAGTTCGTTTACTTTCGAACTTAAAATATAAAGAAAAATTACAATAAGAAGTGGTCGAGCGGAAAGATTGGGTACAATATAATATTATAATATTATATTTTACCCCATATAACCTCGATGGAAGTAGGAAAATAAAATAGATAAAATGTAATAATTACATTTTTAGTCATATTTCCTCCACCAATTAACATATTAGGACAAATGCTTGAATATATCAATAAAAAAGTTTTACTTTTACAGGCTAGACGGATTCAATGTCATCATTTTTTACAACTAATTATGCATCTAAATATAACATCAATCTAAGATGGATCTAGGCTAGTTTAATTTCCCTTGGAAATAGGTTATATTCCACATGAATACCATGGGTCAATACCATGGTTTCTTAAAACCACAATTCAATACCATGGATCATTTTTAATTTTTTTATTATTTAATTTTTATAGAATTATTTTTATTTTATTTTTTTCACCTAATTAAAGTATTGATATTAGATCTCAATCCAATAAAAAATTAATCCACTAAAAAATTATATATATCTTCATACATATATATAGAAATTTCAATTACTTTATCTTAAGTCTGATATAAAATAAATCTTCCCATTCCATCATTATAAATTCTAATATTAAAAAAATTAAAATAAATCAAACATATAATATCCAAACTTCAAATATGTATTTTCTTGAACTCTCTTGAACTGCTCACCATTTTTTATTGTTTCAAAAACATCTAAAATAAAATATATAAATACAAATACAAATAATATATGATAAGAAAGCATCGTTTTGTTACAGAAGAACGCATGAAAAGGGAAGGGTGGATGAAATAGCACCAGAATGAAATGGTGGTGTATCATTGTGTTTTATTAATTTAGGAGGAAATATGTGACAATCGAGAATACACAAATAACTTCATCAACGATCATGTTGAGAACATGTACAAACGTGATAAAAGTGTTTTTAAGAATGTGATGTCGGATAAGTTTGACTAGGACTTAAAATATAGTGATAAAGTGTTTTTAAAAATGTGATGTCGGATGGATAAGTTTGACTAGGATTGAAAGTATAAGTATAATGATTTAGCTGGAGGAATAATATATATAAGAAGAGCTTTGGCGTAAATCACATGAAAAGACCTTTGTCGATGCGTTTCGAACCAACTAGTGTGCTTCATCGTCAGGACAAAGGATTGTGATGTCGTCCTCACGAAGGCTAAACCACCTCGGAGGAACCTCACTAAGGAGGAGTTCTATGCCCTAAAGTCCTTAAATCAGAATGAAGATATCGTGGTCCTTAAGGCGGACAAAGGAGGGGCGCCGGTCATCCTCAACAAGGAAGATTACCGTAAGAAGATGTTAGATCATCTGCACAACAGTGACAGTTATAAAAAGCTAGCCAAGAACCCTCTTAAGAAAATCTCTAAGGCAGTGGCTCTCGCCATCAAATCTAGTAGCTCAGTGGGTTCCCTATCCCGCAAGCTTATTGAGAGCAACCCCATTGCTCCTAGAATCTATGGGATGTCTAAGATTCACAAGGAAGGGGCTCCTCTGAGGCCTATTGTCAACACCATTGGTGGTCCGACCTACCTTCTAGCCAAGTTTCTGGCTCTTAAGCTTAAGCCCCTGGTTGGCCGCACTGAGTCCTTCGTGAAGGACTCTGCATCCTTCATCATGGATCTCAAGGATATTAGGCTTAAATCCGAAGACATTCCTGTCAACTTTGATGTGGTCTCCTTGTACACTTGTATCCCTGTAAAGAGGCCTTGGAAGTGATCTATCACCTTACAGATCCAGATACCGCTCATCTAGTTGAGGTATGTCTCACTTCCATGTTCTTCTGTTTCGAAGGTGATTTCTTTGAGTAGACCTGTGGTGTTGCCATGGGTTCCCCCCTCTCTACGATTGTGGCTAATCTTTTCATGGAAGATTTCGAGGCCAAAGCTCTAGCCTTGGCTCGTCTCCCTCCGAAGCTTTAGAAAATGTATGTAGATGACACTAATGTCATCTGGTCCCATGGCCATGAGGAGTTGGATCATTTCTTCAATCACCTCAATGGCCAGTCCTCAGCTATTAAGTTCACCATGGAAAAAGAGGTCAATGGTAGCCTCCCTTTCCTGGATATTCTTATTTTGAGGAAGGAGGACGGCTCTCTCTCCCACTCTGTGTTCCATAAGAAAACGCACACGGAGCAGTATCTTCACGCCGATTCCCACCATTTCCCTGCTTAGAAGATGGGTGTTCTTAACACCCTGGCTACTTGTGCCCTCAGGATTTCGGATAGTGAGAGCCTGGATAGAGAGAGATCCCACCTCCTTGATGTCTTTGTGGAAAACGGATATAGTAGGCACCTAGGTCGGAAATCTTTCCTTAAAGCCTCTAGAAATGCGTTTAAGAAGAAAGAACCTAAGGAACGCCATCTAGGTGTCCATCTTCCATATATCCAAGGAACCACATATAAGATAGCTCGGATCCTCAGAAGGTTTGATATTCCCTCAACCTTCAGGCCCCTCAAAACCATTCGTAATTCCCTTCGGTCGGTGAAAGATCCTGTTAACCCTATGGACATGAAGGGTGTTTATTTGATTCCTTGCTCATGTGGGGTGCCCTATATAGGAGAAACAGGGCGCTCCATCTAGCAAAGAATCTGCGAGCATGCAGCTGACCTGAGACATGGGAGAACAAAGTCTTCAACCTTGGCAGAGCATGTGGACAAGACCAGGCATCATGTCTGTATAGAGGAGGCCACGGTTATTGCCAAGGTGGCTCAGTTCCATCATCATAAGTTAAGGGAAGCTATTGAAATTGAAAAAAGGCCTAACAATCTCAACAGAGATGATGGCTTGAAGGTAAGTAGGTGTTGGATCCCTGCTCTGTCTTCTTAGTGTTTCTTCCCCCCCCCCCCCCCCCTTTGTTCTTCTGTTGTGCTTGCATCGTTCCCCTCATGCCTTCTGTTTCTTTCTCTTCCGCCTTGATCTAGGGTTTCCTTGAGTTTTTCTCCTCTCCTTCGCCTCCTGTGTCTCTTTGTCGCTCTTCCTGGTTGTTTTCTTTCTATTCGTATAGTATGACCTCCTCTTTTATATAAATTTATATATAGATATATATAGCAGACGATTGTATATTCTCCTTCATTTGTTTATGAGTATTATTAGTAATATTAACATTCTACTTAATTTTAGATATTTGCATTTTTCATATAAATATTTATATATATAATTTCAGTTATTATTCTAATTTGATTTTATTCAGTTATATGATTTTTAATTATTTAATGCATTCATTAGGTTATTACGTAGTTAGTTATTTTTATTCTTGGTTCTAATTTTATTTATTTTATTTACATTTATATTTTTAATCTTCATAGATTACTTATTATTATATTTTTATGTTATTTAATTATTTTATTTATTTATTTAACAATCTTACTCAGTCTCTTTAAATTTTAACGATATAAAAAGTATGGTCTTACAACATTTTTACACTTATTACTCTAAGAAATTATAATATATAATTTACTATATTTATATAATATATTATAGTATATATATATATATTATATTATTATATTATATATAGATAGATGATAGATATAGATTATAATCATATATTTAATAATAAAAAATTACATTAATTTTAATAAACAATCCCATTATCTTTTGGATTTTTCTTCCTTGATATTTATAATAGGATTATTAATTAATAAATTAAATACAAATTAACTTAACTTTTTAAAATAACCATCATTCTCTTCGTTTACCTTAACAAACTAATTTATAGATATATGTAGTAAATAAATTAATAAATGAATAATTTAAGGTTTTAAACTTACCATTAAAATTATATATTTATTTGTATCCTAATAATATTAGTACTCATTTATTTCCATCCTAACAACCGATTATCATTATTAAGTTTGCCTAAGAATGGATATTATTAAATAAATCATTTTAATATAATTTTAATAACCTTTAGAATTATTTTAGTTTTGATGCTATTCTCTGAGGTATTAATTATACCTAATTTTACTTATTTATAGAAATAGAATAATATATCATTAATCTTAAGATTAGTAAAATAAATAATAATATTAAATTTATTAATAGAATTTTGACTGGGCCTTAGAGTCCAAATTAGCCGTTAATTAGTTGTTATGTAGCCGTTGGAGTCTCTGCTCAGTCTATTTAACATGTTAGGCCAGATATGTTTCTTCAACTTGTCCTGACGATGAACCACACTAGTTGGTTCGAAACGCGTCGACAAAGGTCTTTTTCATGTCATTTACGCCGAAGCTCTTCTTATAAATATGATGGATCACAGAAGCCTCAATTCTACAATTCTATCATATCATATTAGGACAGTAGGTTCCTCACTACATTTTGGTCCAGTCTCTAGTCGACGCTGGACACCAAGCTCAGTAAGTCCATGCTTTTCCATCCCCAAATTGATGGCTTGACAAAGATCATCAAAAGGATGATTTTACACATTCTACGCATGTACAACTCAAATAATCCATGCACATGGAATGATATCCTTGCCTATGTCCAACACAGCTATAATCGGGCTCTCCACAGCTCGAATGACCACAACCCTTTTCAGTTGGGCTTGGGATTCCAGCCACTATGTCCCATTGATGTGGCCATGCTATTTGCAGCTACTCACATAGATTCATCTCATGTCTAGTTCGAAGTCAATAAGCCAAACAACTTCATAGAGCACATCCAACATATCTTCCAGCAGGTCCATGACATTCTAGAGAAATCGAATGCCCAATACAAGTAGCGACATGATCAACATAGGGTGCCACACAAGTTTCACGTGCGCAACAATGTCTGGTTGCATTTGTAGAAGGAACACCTTACCAAAGCCTATCAGAAACTCAGACTACTCCGATATGGTCCTTACACCATTACCAAGGTTGTGGGAGACAATGCATTTGAGTTCAACATTGCCCCATTCCTTGGCCTGCATCCAGTGTTCAATATGGACCGCCTTTGACCATACTTCCGACCATTGTTGGACACATCAGACATTGCAGAATAACTCATACCTACATAATTAAATCTAGATTGCATGGAACAAGCCACAACTGATCAGATCATGGACACACAAATCAAGAACACTTGAGAGGAAAGGATCCAACTATATCTAGTTGTCAAAGTACGTCAACTCCTTCACTAGGGCAAATGGCTCACCAGGGACCAACTTTAGTAGAAGTTTCCTCATCTCATGGAAAAACTCAATGCAATGGGGACCATTGCTTCCAAAGGGGAAAGGAATGATATAGGTGGATATTGGTGGCCACCCACCTATTCCACTTGGACCCCCAGCATCATTTTTTTTCAGTTTCCTTATTTGTAGCCAATTTACTATTTTTGGGAGTTTTTTGGGTCTTGAACTTTTGGAGCCACTTTGAGGCCCTAAATGATGGTTTTTAGGGCCCATTTTGGTCACTCAAAAGTTGTATTCCTTGGATAGATCTTTCTAACGATGTATTGTGTGCATCAAATGAATATCGTATGCCAATGTTATGACCCTCGAAGTTGATGTACCAATTTACCCAAATGGGGCCCATAGTTTGGCACTTCATCTCCTAGGGTTTGGTTTTGGATGTTTAGGGTTTTCCATTGTTTCTCAATAATAAATAGGTCTTTTAGCCTCAAAGTAACATAGTTTAGAGGCATGTAGCTGCCACATCTCATCTCATAGATAAGATACCATCACCAACCTATTCTTATTTCCATTTTGTTTGTAAGCATATTTCAGTATTTTGATATTAATGAAAGGAAGCATTGTTTCTACGACATCTTTGTATTTATTGTTATGTCTTCAATATGTTGTGTTCCTATTTAAATCCTGCTCATTCGTATCTGAGTAGTCTGCTCTTTCTCTGTCTTTCTTTGCATGTCCTCAATGAGGTTTGGATATAAGGAGTTAGAGCTTGATCTAGAAGAAACTTTGCAAGATCAGCCTCGCAAACCACTACGGCTGCCCATGGGGTAATAAGAGAAAGATGAGGGGGCAGGAGATCCTCTCAAATTATTTCTCGAGGAGGCTCTCGGGAAATAAAGGAATGCGATGATGGATAACGTTTCCCAGATCCTATAATGGTTTCCCACTAATGGCACATCCACATCCAACAGCCACTCTGGAGGCTCCACTCCTTTTAAGGCATAATTAAACCTTGACCTTAACATATTTGAGGGCTAAATAGAGGCAAACATCGGAGATAAATGGTTAAATATGCTAGAAGGATATTTTTTTGTTCATAACATTTCTAGCCAAGAAAATATTACTTTTTCTCTTCTCAAAGCCGCCCCTATGTCAGGGACTAGTGGGAAACCTACTATGAGTAGAAGGATTAAATTAAAACCTCACTTTTTTAGCCACACCCACTTGGAATTCGTTCTGGGATGCCATCAAGGAGCGGTACTACCCTATCGGGAGATATGACGATAAATACATAAAGTGGACAATGCTACAGTAGGGAAGGGAGTTTACCAATGTTTTCCATACCCTTTGCACGAAGTTGGGCATCAAGGATTCTGAGAAGCATTTGGTACTGAAGTACCATGACTGCCTATACAGGTAAATCCAGGATGAGATTGAGTTCCTGGACATCTCCTCGCTCGTCATGACGTACCAATACGCCATCAAGATTGAGCATAAGTTTAAACAGAAGAAGCGAGACTTTGGATCTACGAATCTGAAGTAGGGGAAAGGTGCCCCCAAACCATAGAACAAAGGACAAAGCTAAGGCGGGGTGGCCTAGTACAACCCACCAAAGCCGCAAGCAAATAACAACACCATGAAGATGAAGAATAACATGGGAAAGTGGTGTGAGTTCCATAAGATCTCCACTCACAACACAAGTGAGTGTCGGGCCAATCAGTCATTGGTGGCTAAGCTCAAATCAGAATTAGATGCATGTTCCAACTCTAAGTCAGAACCTGGCAAGGGGAATGACAAAGGGAAGAATATTATCGATGTGGAGCCCAATTCCACCATTGCCACCACAAAGATAGAGAAGGAGGAACCTAAATATCCAAAGGGGGAGGAGTGCCTCCTCCACTCCTAGATGTGGGTAAACGGCTCTGCGCTACAGTTAATTATCAAGAGCAGGAGCCAAAAGAACCCCATTTCATCATAATTCATGAAGCGACTGGGCTTACCCACCACATCACACACACAACTGTACACCTTTAAGTGGCTTCACCAAGCATGAGATCTTCACATGAGCCAATAATGTCGCCTCCCATATAGCATCAAGCCCTTCACGAATGAGGTATTGTGTGACACTTCTCCCCTTGATGTTTGTGATGTACTATTAGGCCAACCATACTTGTGGAAGCGACATGTTGTTTATGAGTCAAGGCCTCGCGTTGTTATTGTTACCTTGTCAAATAAGTTGCATAAGATACCGGAGGTAGCACTACCTACTGTTATCTCTTTGGTTACTGCAAAACAATGCAGTAAGCTCATTTACAAAACCAGGAACTTTTTTTTCCTGATGATATACCCCAAGGGAAAGAAGAAGGAAGTGGTCATGACCTCTAGACAGGGCCTCTCCACACCACAACAATAGATGGACAAGGTTGTGGAGAAGTACGAAGACATCTTCACCTCCCTCATAGGGGTGCCACTGTACTGTCAGGTGAAGAAATCCATCGACCTGACCCCAGGTATGTCATTTTCCAATGGACCAATCTATTGGTGCTCCATTCTAGAGAACGACGAAATCAAGAAGCAGATTCAGGAGCTGCTGTAGAAAGGTCACATCCAGCTGAGTTCATCACCCCCTGGGAGCCCAATGGTGTTGATACAAATGAAGAATGGGACTTGGAGACTTTGTATTGACTATTGAGCACTAAACAAGATCACAGTCCAGAATAGGTACCTAATCCCACAGATTGATGACTTTCTGGACCAACTCAAGGGGGGAAAATATTTCAATAAGATCAAATGCAATTCTGAATATAACTAGGTACCAATCGAATCCTCCAATGTGTGGAAGACTATCTTCAAAGCCAAGGCGAGCCTTTTTTAATGGTTGGTTATGCCTTTTGGCTTGACGAATGTTCTTGCAACCTTCATGAGGATGATGGATGACATCTTGTCGCCATTCACCTACTCATTTGTAGAGTTGGGAAGATCACTTCCACCATAGCTGATAGGTTCTCCAAACACAGCGGCAACACAAGTTGTGTGCCAATTTGCAAAAATTCACTTTTGGCATGACCTATGTTCATTATCTGGGATACATTATTGATGAACAGGGGGTGCATGTGGATACAAACAATATCCAATTAATTTGGGATTGGTCATCTCTAGGGAAAATTTTAGGGGCTAATATTCACCCATGGGATAATTTTCTATACTTTTTCCAAAACAAAACTTCGCTAATTTCCATTTTTTTGTAAAAATGATTCACCCAAATTTTATAGAATGAAATAATTTTACCCTAAAAGTCGCCAAAAAATTATATATAGACTATATACAAATATTATAAATTTGAATATTTTTACAAAAATATCTCCAAACAGTTTATAGATTTCATATTATGGACTAGTGGGATTTGCCAAGATTTCTAAACTTAAAGATAAATTGCCATACTTAAAATTTTCCCTGGGACTCAGCTCCAACCACTCTGATAGAGCTCCGCATCTATTTGGGTCATGCAAATTTCTGTCGCTGGTTCATGTTGGGATTCTCTCATATCACTTATCCCTTGAGTCAAGTCACCAAGGGAGAAGCGAAAGAAAAATTCATTTGGTCTGAATCTCAACATAAGGCATTCACAAAGTTGAAACATCGCCTCTGCTTTGTACCAGTGCTCACTTTACTAGACTTGCAATAATCATTTGAGATCTAGATAGATGCCTCTAACTATGCTATTGTGGAAGTCCTTACTCAATAGGGGCATCCAGTGGCATATCACAGTGAGACACTTTCAAACACAGTCCAGAAGTATCCCGCTTATGACAACGAGACGTATTCCGTTATGGAGGCTTGCCGACAATGGAAGAATTAAATTTTAGGGAAGGAATGTACATCCACATAGACAACCAACTGCTACAGTTCATACAAACACAAGGGAAGTTACAGAAGGATCTTAATCAGAAGTGGTCCACATACCTGCAACAGTTCCATTTGAATATCAAGTACAAGAAGGGAAACACCAACAACGTTGTAGACAACCTCTGCGAACCACCGATCATGGCGTTCACCACCATGCTCAAATCTTGTGGGCACGAGACTTCTGGTTGGCCACTTCTCTATGAGAGTGACACAGAATTCGGCCACACATACTAGGCACTCTTGGACAGTGAGCAATTTCTAGATTTTCACATCTAGGATACCTTGTTATGCCACTTAGGACGCCTTTGTGTTCCTTCAAGTGAGCATGCCAAGATGATTTGGGAAGCGCACTATAGTTAGGCCATTGGGAATTTCATAGTAGAGAAAATAGTGGCAGTATTGTAGAAGTATTTTTATTGGCCGATTCAACAAGATGTTGGGAAGTACATCAAATCCCACACTGCTTGCACCACTGCCAAACCGACCATCAAGAAGTAAGGCCACTATACTCTACTGCCTACCCCTAGTCAACCTTGCGAATCCATCTCCATGCATTACATGTTGGGCCTTCCTTCTAATAAGCATGGAAATTACTGTGTTTCTGTGGTCATCGACAGACACTCGAAGATGGCCATTATAGTGGCCTATAGGAAGAATATCACAACAAAAGCCACCGCTAAAATCTTCTCTGAATGAGTGTGTGTACACTTTAGGATCCCATAGTGTATCATCTCAGACTGGGATAGTAGGTCCCTTAGTACATTTTGGTCCAATCTCTGGTCGATGCTGGACACCAAGCTCACTAATTCCATGGCTTTCCATCCCCAAATTGATGGCTAGATAAACATCATCAATAGGGTGGTGATACACATTCTGTGCATGTACAAATCAAAAAATCCTCGCACATGGGATGAGATCCTCCCCTATGTCTAGCATAGTTATAACCGGGCTCTACATAGCTCGATTGGCCACAGCCCTTTTCAGGTGGGCTTGGGATTCCAATCACTATGTCCCATTTTTGTGGCCATGCCATTTGTAGCTACTTAGGAAGATTCAACTCATGTCTAGTCCAAAGTCGATAAGGAAAACAAATTCATTAAGCACATCCAACATATCTGCCAGTAGGTCCATGACATTCTGTAGAAATCAAATGACAAGTACAAGTAATGATGTGATCAACATAGGGTGCCACACAAGTTTGAAGTGGATGACAAAGTCTGGTTTCATTTGTAGAAGGAATTCCTCACCGAAGCCTACCAAAAACTCAGTTCAAGTTGATATGGTCCTTACACCATTAATAAGGTTGTGGGAGACAATGAATTTGAGCTCAACATTCCCCAATTACTGGGCCTTCATCCTATGTTCAATGTGGACCACCTTTGATAATACTTCCCACCATTGCTTAACACATCAGACATTGCAAAACAACTCACACCTACAAAGTTAAATCCATATTGCATGGAACAAGCCACAACTGATTGGATAATGGACATGCAGATCAACAACACTCGAAATTAAAGGATCCAACTATATTGAGTTGTCAAAGAAGATCAACTCCTTCACAAGGATAAGTAGCTCACGAGGGACCAAGTTCAGAAGAAGTTTCCTCATCCCATGGAGGAACTCAATGCAATGGTGACCATTGCTTCCTAAGGGGGGAGAAATCATCTGGGTGGATATTGGTGGCCACCCGCCTATTCCACTTGGACCTATACCATTGTTTCTTTCATTTTTTCAGTTTCCTTATTTGTAGCATAATTTACTATTTTTGGCAGTTTTTCGGGTCTTGAACTTCTTGAGTCATTTTGAGGCCCTATACAATGTTCCTTTGGGAAAACTAGGACTAACATGGGACATAGACCGTTGGTCATTCAAAATTTGTATTCCTTGGATAGATCTTTCTATGAGGTTTTGTGCATGTCAAACGAAGACCGTATGCCAAGGTTACAACCCTGGGAAGTTGATGCACCAATTTACCAAAATGGGGCCCATAGTTTGGCGCTTTATCTCCTAGGGTTAGGTTTTTGGATGTTTAGGGTTTTCCATTGTTTATCAATAATAAATAGGCCTTTGAGCCTCATTGTAACACAATTCAAAGGCATGTACCCACCACATCTCTTCTTAGAGATAAGCTATCATTGTCAAGCTAGTCATATTTCCATTCTATTTGTAAGCATATTTCAGTATTTTGATATTAATGAAATGAAGCATTGTTTCTAATGCATCTTTGTATTTATAGTTATATCTTTAATTCATTGCATTCTTGTTTAAATACAGATCAGGTCTTCTGCTATATTCACCAATTATCTAGGATAGTATTAGAGGTACAAAATATATTATGGAAACAATTGCACACCTTGACCTTGTATAAAATAACCTAAACTGATGCTCCCGAAGCACGACGGGTCACACCAACTTGACCTTGTTAAGAATTACCTGTGACTAATACTCCTGGAGCACGAAGAGTCATATTAGTCTATTGAATAGTTGGCTTGTCCTTTGTGGTTCTACATCATTTGGTTATTGCAAAATATAATGACATACTAAAATTACACTATTAAAATTTCTACCAACAACTCATTTTTTTTTTAACACACAACAATTTTAACTCACACTACAAACTTAGACGCAAGATCAAAAAACTTAGATCAGTTGGGAGATCCACCTCTCAACATTTCACTATGCACTGAAAAAAACTTACGTTGGAAGGGAACCTGAGACTTAAACATTGGAGACAACCACCAAAATCTCTAGCCCACATAATTCTAGAGACAAACATTAGAATTAAATCTTGGTTCGACTCTCAGTAGTGAATCATGCACATAGTAGAGCTAATATGTTTCGCGTAGTGTGTAATTCAGGTAGAATTGTGAGTATGAGGATTGGTCTATGAGGTCCCTCTAATATTGTAATAAGAAACATTGTGTCTCCCATACAACAACCTATCTCTTGTGAGGGAAACATTAGTAACATGCATACTCCTCAACCACAAACTTCTTTAATTTGATCTAGATCTATATCAAGGAGAATCACGAGATCTATGTCTGAAATAAGGTGATTGTAAACATGAATAGGAATGATATCGCCACCTTCGAGAATGTGCCATTCAAAATATGGGACTCCAACAACTTGAAAATCAGTTGGACACTGCCCCTCCTCTATCTACATTCTGAACTTGCATTGGTCAGAAATAAGACGCTATATGAACTGATGATAGTGGTTGTAGTCACAATGTTCCCCTAAATGACTGGCCCTGGGATTCATGCTGAAACCTACTTGTCTTGCTCTCGGCAGTTGAGGATGATATTCACAATGTGGGAGCCTGAGACACAGAAACATCACTCTGTGATGGAGCCCAAAAAATAGCAACATTAGTTGGAGATGATGATGATGGCTATGACTAGAAATTTGTGGCAAAGGATGCATTTTGACTCCATAAAAACAAACAGGAAGATTAGCACCCAAAGTGTTGGTCCCTCATTGATGAAATTCCATCCTTAGCCCATATCACTCGTCAAAAAGTGCGCACTTCTGGGAAAATTTCCTTCGAATAGGCGAGTAACACTCCAAAGCATCCAAATATGCAAAATAAAAAGGGTTTCTCTCGAACAGGATGACACATCGAATAATACTTAAATGGGTTTAAATTAGGTGAAAGGGAAAGGCATAGTTAAAGATAATTGAAAGAAGTTGTGTCCCCTTTCTTTTGTATCTTTTGCACATACTAAACTCAAACCGTTTCTAGCTATAGATTAGAGTCCCACAGTATGAGCCAGTGGTAAATCGAAGTCTGAGTTATGTGATCTTACACACAACATGCACATAGTAATCTTCGCAAAGACATATAGATTTGACAACCAATCACAAAACAACACTCTTATCTTAATCTATTTATATAACGATAATACTCGAGGCTCTCTCACATGTTTCAGAACAGGCTCTGATACCATGATATAAAATTGAGAGATGAGCAGAGAGTGAGATTGTACTCAACACAAATCACACCCTTCGATATATTTATTGCTCACAAGAGTTACAAATATATATCACTCACTTCGAAACATCTAGATCACAACTACAAATCAAACATAGGAAACAACAACTTCTAGATTGACTCATCTAGATCACAACTACAGCTCATACATAGGAAACAACAACTTCTAGCTTGACTCCTAGTAACTCATAATGACAACTATACATGACTTGGAAGCATAGAAATAGCAAGAGAGTTCTTATTCGATTAATAAGTACTTTTTTTGTAAGCTTGGCATGACTACATCTTCATCATGTCAAAATTGTCACCCAAATCTAGGCGATAGCACAAGATTTGAACCCAAGACTTCTGGTTCGGTTAGACTTCATTTGCATGGCCATTGCCAATGAATCTACCCCAAGTGGACCCATTAACAAGTACTTTAGTATGAGGAAAATTGTAATTCTTTTAATGTTTAATATGGAGGTGACTTGTAACATTTAAAAAAATATGAATAACAAAAATTATTCAACATATAAAATTTTCTTAGAATTAAGACATTTTATTAGTTTGTTTCTATCTTAAGTCAGATTTACCAAAAGCTAAGGAATGAAATCTCATATTTTGTACTAAAAAATGATTGAATTTCAAGGAACTTGATCCCCCTCAGAGCTTGGTAGAACCATACATATAAATTAAATGGTTGGTAAATCCACATAATAATAATAATAATAACAATACATCTCACATTTCTAAAATAAATTAAAAAAACATAAAAGCGAATTTATTTGGAAAAACATGGAACAAGATTCTTATCCATGGAGAGTTATCTCCACTATATCCCCAAGACTTTTAATCCATAAATAGGCTTTGTGACAAGCCACAACAAAATAACTTGGGTTATGAATACCACATGCCCAGAAAACTATGACACACTTCATATGATAGTTGTTCATATGAATATTTTATGAAATAGAGCTTCCAAAACTTTAATTTTACTATCAATAACTATTAGGTGAATGGTAGAGATTTAACCTTCATGGAATATTCTAAAATTTCTATAATATTATATGCAATTCAATGGTTAAGATTTGTCTCCAAAATAGTTGTTCTCTTTTAATCCTTCTAATTAAGTTGATCAATTAAAAAAAATGTCATATGAACAAGTGTCATATGAGTGTCCTATGGAGTGAGTTGTTGTTTCTTGGGCATGTACAACTGATAAGCCATGATATTATAACAAAGCCTATTTACATATTAAGAATTTCTGTGGTAAAGTGGAGGTAAATCTTCATAATTAACAATCTTGTTCCATGTTTTTTAAAACGTATATATATCAATTTTTTATAATTAATAATAATGATAACAAATTAAAATGAAATTACAATTTAGTTAGTTTTTATGATTTTTTTAATTCTAGCAACCTGAGATGGACTTTTAAGTAAATGTTTTGATGATTATTATGGATTGATATATATCAATGTTTACCAACTATTTAATTTATATGGTTGTGGTAGTTTTTAATTGATTAATTTATGTAAAAGGTAAAAAGGGCACAACCACTTTGGAAATAAATATCAACCTTTGTTTTGTGTATACTACTAAGAATATTCTAAAATATTCCATGGAGGTTAAATCCTTACCACCCACTTTAATAATTAATGATATTTAAATCTAAAATTCTAGAATTCATAATAAATATACCTATTATATAGACATTTCTTTCATTTCTCTTTAACAAGCTATTTTTTTTTTTTAATTATATAAATAGTTAACATTGTTACGATAATAAATTTTGGACTGAAAAACCAGTAGAGAGGGATCAAATCTCCCAAGGTGCCAAACTCCTCTTTGAGTGTAAAACAAATCAAATCTCTCAAGGTGCAAGATTTTTTTTTAGTGGCAAAACATGAGGAAATATTTGCATATCTAGAGATTTGATCCCTCTAAAGGCTTAGTAGAATAAGAACCAAGATAGATTTATTTAATTATTAATTATTAAATAATTATATTGTATTCATTCTATTTTATTTTATTTTTATATAATTTAAATTCAGCCAAATAATTTATTTAATAACTAAAATTGTTTAAATTTTTTTTTTTAATTTAACCAATTTAAAATTAACATAACAAATATAAAAATAATCCACTCTTATAATTTATTCTTCTAGAAAAAGCACAATAAAATAATTAAAAATAAAAATAAATAAAATAAAACAAAAATAAAGGAATTCTATCATTAATATTGGTAACATAAATTTAATTAACATTAAATGATAATATTGTTACCATATATATTTTTAATTATATACAATTGAGATTATTATTACAACCATTTTTAATTAAAATAATTATTGAAATTTATGACACGTTCTTAGGTTTCTTATTCAGTAAAAATAATTTTGATCAAAATCACTGATATAAAAATAATATTACAAATTTCATTATAATAATTTTTATATATACTTTTAATAAGAAATATTTAAAAAATTAATTATATTAATTCTATATATGGGGTGATATATTATTATTGCTCATAATTTATTTTTAACTAAAATTCTGAACGCTTCCTGAACAGTCAAATGTATTATTGTTATTAGTATCAAATAAAAATTGTTGTGTACCACTCTTGTTCCCGGCACGCCTGTTATGGGGCCTACACGGATGCGGAATGGTCGTCATGGGTTACGTTTGAGGGGAATCGTTGATCTGGGGCAAAACCCGCTTCGAGCAGCTCTAGTCTAGTCTATTTGTTTCATTTTTTAGTTAAAAAAAAAAAAAAAAAAAAAAATTAAAATTATTTAAAAGTTTTATAGCCATTGGTTAAAATCACAAGTTTGAGTTAAATGAAAAAATATTATTAATTGATATATATTATTTATTTTCCAAAAAAATATAAAAAAAATTCATTAATAAAAAATTTAAATTATATTTGTACACTTTTAATAATAAAAATATGGCTTTGAAATAAAATTTATTTAATAAATTGTATTTTAATTTAATTATATATGGCATCCCTTGCATCAGATGGTTTGGTTTGAATTGGTAATTCCACAGAGAAAACCCGTCATGGTTCCTATCGCCATGAATAGTCCACTCCTAGTGGATGACCATGAGAGTTGGCCATCGTCGTTCTCCCATCGTGAATTGTCTTTAAAAATTACATATCATGAATTGCCTTTAAAAATTACATATCCCTCAATCCTATTTTGGTTTCTTTATTTGGAATTGTTGTTAAAGGTCCTAAATGTTTGATTGGGATGGCACTAAGTTAGAACTTGTCATAGGAAAAGAGTAAAATGGAAGGTTGTTTTGGAACCATCAAGCCCTAAAATGAGATTGTACACATTGCCAACAATAATTTTGATAATGTTATTAGGATGCTAGATGTTATTATCTATATGGTATGTTTCAAGTGCTAAATTTGTTTTTTTTGTATTTGGAAATTAGGGTTTGATCTTTGTGTAGGGCATAGATTTTTTTGGGTTTTTTGAACTATAGCTCATTAGTGTTATGACAATTGAAATTTTTGGGAGGAATAGAGTTTCTTTTCCATTTAGGAAGATTGATAATTGAACTAGCCATAAAGCTTCATCTATTTCAATATATATTGTGCACCTTATGAACAACCAATAATGGTTTATGTTATGACATGTGTTTGGTAAATATTCTATTTGCATGCGATATTTGATGATAATTTGATTTTCTTGTGCACTAATGATAAATTTGAATATGTGTGCTTTTTGTAGTGTGTAAGAGAAACTTGAGTCTCTAGAAGTGAAATTGGTTGATTCCACTAAAGCTTTGATCAATGTCATCCCATTATTTAGAGTTGTTTGAGAATAACACAAAAAAAAGTACCCTTTCACAAAAATCTAATCTTGAGTTCGCAGCTCTAGTTGTGACTTGGTCCATTTCATGACCATGTCCATTAACAACCGTATGTTATTCAACCTACAATCCAAATGTTCTCTTGGAAGAAAAAATCACTCTTATTATAAGTAAGAGGACTTGCTCAGAAGATTCATTGTAACCTTATCCATTGTAAATGTTAAAGAATGCACCTTCAAGAAACAAGATTGTGATAGCATTCCATCAAAATCCTTGGATCATGTATTAATGGTTACTCAACAGATATTTGAAGGAGGGGCCCAACCTAAATTGTATTGAAAATCATATATAGCTTTGGAAAATACAAGGGTGGAAATCTTTGATATATATCTCTATTCATGATTCCCTTACTATTTTCACAAATTTCTATATTTTGTCATGGATAAACACAGGCACCACAATTTTTATCTTTCTCTATGTAACATTTTACAAATAATAAAACCATTAAAATGCAAGTAATGTTTTCATATTTGTTTGTATAAACAAATATAAAGGTTAGAATGTTGTGTTGGAATGAACATAGGCTTCATAATAGTTATGGTTCATTAAAATTGGAACTCTAAGTTTCCTTATTTCCATGCAAAAGTTACAATATATCCCATAAAATTTTGATCCTTAGACATTAGGAATCAGTACATGCCTCAATTAAAAATTGAACATTGTGTTGGAATCCATTCATCAACATCTATTTAAAGGATTTCACAATATCATCTATTGTGGACATGAAATTTTTGTTGGAGCTTCATATTTGTAATGAAAATTTAGATCTAAGTCAAAAGCCCATGTTTTTGGTCTAAATTTTTTACCCTTTCTAATATCAGTAGTACGAAAACTCACTTGCATCACCAACTTAATGAATTTAAGAATTCTAGGCTTAGTTTGGAGGTAAATACTTAGAGGTGACAATCAAAAGAAATGAAAGTTAACTAGTTGGAACGTGGTTGGATTATAATTATGAATAACATCACCATTTTTGTCACATCAAATCTCAAACAAAAATGAAAATTTTCTCTAAAAGAGAGAAATGCAATAAGTGAGACAAATATGACTTCACTCTCAAGCTCACAAGTAATACTCAATGATAGTTTCTAGAACACACAACTACTATGAGAGAGCATAGAAAGAAGGTCATAAAGGTATTTTTTCGTTAGAGATTGAGAAAAACAAAGCCAATGAACTCAGCTTGTCTCCAATATTTAACATAAACAAATATTTAGGCATCCTACACCCCAATATTGATCATTATGCCACTAGATACCACACTACCGCCCTAGTACACTACTACCCTCGAACTAGTATGATAAAGAAAATCAAAGGATATTGACCTCTCCTATTTGCAACCCTATGTACAAAAAATTCCAAATTCTATGGCATGATACTGTGCCAATGAGGTAGATAAATAAAATTTTAAATAAATAAAAAAAGAAATATTATTTCACACTTACATAATCTATTGGAAAAATAATGTTATAACTAAAACGTGAGAGAATAATTAATGACAATAACATAATAACAAAAACATTCATATGAATAATACACATAAGATTTTATCTTGGAAAACCCAAACTGAGAAGATCCAACCACTAGATTTATTATTCTCTTGACCTAACCAAGCCAATATGGCTAGGTGATCCTTCATCGCTCACCCCTATGCCCATTACAATGGATTACTTGCAAGCCTTTTAATGGCTTCATTACATGTAATCCATGAGCTCAATACCATGAGTCATCGAAACCATGGATCCCAAAACCGCCACTGTGAACCTAAATATTCGACTCTTCAACAAGTCAAGTTTAACCTAATATCCCCCCCCTTTAATATATGACATACATCAAGTTTCCAACTAATAGAGCATAAGAAATTTAACCCGTTTTATCCTTCTCCTTGTCATCACAAGAGCACTAATCAACAATCATTTTGAGGTGGGATGCAAGAGATGTACCAAAAATCTCGGCATCCTGCATATTGAACCTATCAAGCACCTTCTCACTATATTTTTCTTATGAAACTACAATATTTTCTTCTTTCTGTCACATATGATCTTCATGCCTAGCATTTGTTGTGTTGGACCAAAACTTTTCATTACAAACTCACTATCCGAATCCTTTTTCAACATGTTTATCATATTATTATCATGTCAAATAACCAACATGTCATCCACATATAACAACAATATAATGTACTTTTCCTCGTCATACCTCTTAATATAGACACAATGATGAGGTTTTAGTCTTTTAAAACTTGTTCCAACATAAATGAACTAGATTCCTTATACCACTAGTGAGGTGCTTGTTTTAGTCTGTAATTCTTCTTCGACATGCAAACCAAGTTTTCTTTACAATTTATTTTCAAACCTTATGGTTTTTCCATATAAATTTCCTCTTCTAATTTACCATGAAGGAAGGCTACCTTTACATCTACTAGCTCCAATTCTAAAACTAGAATAGCTAGAAGATCAAGTACTACTTGTATAATGTAGTGATGACATTTTAGCAATTTGGGAGAAATTTTTTGTTAAAACAATACCTCGCTCTTACCCAAATCCTTTTACCACTAGTATTTCTTTAAATATTTATTTATTTTCCTTGCCTTCATGTTTTATTTGATATATCCACGTGTTCTTTAAAACATTTCCCCCTTTTACTAACTCAACAAAACCTCATCTCTTATTATCATACAAATATTTTAGCTATTCTTGCATATCCCTTTTGAATTTGATATTATTGTCTCCTTCACATGCCTCCTAAAAATTGGAAGCTTTACCTTCATTAGTCAATAAAATATATTTTTAGATGGGATACCTTTTCGAAGTTGTATATGGCCCGGTAGACCTATACAAGGTGTATTGTGGAACTTGTACAAGGTCAAAATTTGACCTTAACCAGTGGTGTGATAGAGTATATTGCGGAAGAATTAATTCCTTGTGTTGTTTGTTAGGGATACTCTTATTTGGGTTATCTATGAGGTTGACTATTGTTGGATCATCTCAAAGCTACTGTTGTTTATATGGTATCTAGGTTGTTTATGAGATTTGTTATTATTGAAGCATTGTTGTCATCTACGGAAAACAAAGTATGGGTACCATGTCAAGCATTCACATAGAAAAACACATAAGTAAATAGAGAAGAGAAGAGCAGAGACCTAAGCAGTAGAGAATGAGTGGAAGTACACTTATATTATATATCTCTTAAATCCAATTCGAGGAGATAGATTGATACATTCATAGATATTTATACAATGTCAAAAGAATTACGACAATTTAATTGTTCTACCTGACTTAGCCTAATACTACTTAGTCGTCGACTCAACAAGATTGTTGAATGACTTATAATATGATTTACCAACTTGACTGAGCTAGTTGACTAAGTCAATTGCCCCCTCCAACATCTCCCCCACCCTCAAATCCTTCTTTGTCCTGAACAAGGGGTTGTTTGGGGTCATACAAAACTTTTGGATACAAAATTGTTACAACAAAGATAATTATGAATATACAACTGTATATTCACTTGCCAACTCTTTTAAAGCTTATGAAAATATTACAAAATCTGATACACAAATTATTACAATATAAAATAGAAGATAAAAGATAAACTAAATTCATACCTTCTTATGGAACTAGTGGTTCTTCAATAGGTATTTCCAAATGCTCAGTCAAAACTTCATGAATTGACTCTGTAGAAGCTCACCCTACTTAATCAACTTCAACTTCATGAGATTTCTATTTAGAAGTTGCAACACATGCTGAAACACTAGGTTCAAAGAATGAATGGGTGGGCTCTTGTGGTTCTAGAGGGGAAGACTAAACTGGTGTTGGTGGCAACATGCCAGGGAAGGGAGTTTGATATATAATATGGGGAGCCATATTTTCCCATTATGATATAGATTGACCAAACATTTTGTAGCTTGCCCCTTCATGCCATGGATGTCTACAACTAACGGGGCACTGAGAATATTACGAATTCCATCTATCTACAACAATTCTAACTAATCACTCCATTGATTATTTGGCTTTTCCCAACAAAGAAATTAATCATTATGTTTCTCTAGCATCCACTCATCCACCTTTCCCTGCCTTATGTGATGCATTCTCATTTCAAGCTTTTTTTTTCCAGAAGATCAAATTTGGCTTCCTTTCTTAGTTTGATCATGATATCCTTATCTTCAAAATTAATTTTCTTCTTCAACATTGTAAAATCAAATTGAAACTCTTTAGTTCTAAGACAATCTAGTAGCTACAGGGCTTGAAACGTATAGTATATCATCAAGATCACAATTAACACTTAGCACAATTTCTAGTAGAATGCTGGGTGTATTCAACACTTCATTCAGTTTTATGGAATTTATATTAAATGTGCCATCGTTCTCACTGACTACCCACTCTATCACTTGTCTCATCAAATTTTCAATTGATTTTTGGACGTCACTTAGCACATGCATCCCACATGTCTGCCACCTACTTTGCAGAATGTTAAATGACTTGGTTATACTTTGAGTTGAATTATGACATGCCTCTCATGGTGATGGGACTCATTGGGTATGTGGCGTGTCATGAATAAACTGTTGAATTCAATTATACTGATTTTTAAATTTAAATTTTTTGTTTTTTATGTGTTGTCCTTTCAAACTCGTGCATATGGTATTTATTTCTGACCTATTTTCTACTACTCCTTTCTGATGCATGGTTGATGCTCTTCTCGTAATCACTTGTCCCATTGAAGTGATCATCATAGCCATGTTTTGTCAAGTGGGTTTTCCTTTCTTCAAATCGAATTCTACCTTGTTCATTGAATCTACTTTCTAAGTCGATTCTTTTATTATAATGGTCTCTAGATATTTCTCAGCATTCTTGTCTCCTTTAGACCTTAGAATGGCATCGATCCATGTTATTTTGAGCTATGTTATTTAAGAGATTGTGCATATCTGTCTCTTGCTGCATGTTTCTATCATATCTACTTGACTAATCTTTGACTCCTTTTTTTAATGATTCCTCGACTATTATTTTATTTACTTTAGTTCTAATTTATAACTTCCTTTTATAATAAATTTACTAAATTTAACTTCGAAAAGGAAAATTACTAATTTTACAAATAGTTTGGTGAGCTAGCTTGACACAGAGTGGTTTTAAAGCTAACACATGTCCTTGGTGCCTTAGAAAGGTTTTCACCATGAACATGCCAATGTGATTAAGAGATGTACTTCTTAAGTCAAGTGCCATTAAAAAGTGACTTGAACAATTTCCCTTGTAATGTATTTAGTTGTACAACACAAAAATTATGAATATCTTTAATAGTGAAGGGTACCGGCCATGTAATCTCAAATTTTCTTTGTTTACCCTTCACTCGAATGTCATATAATAGTATCAAACCACCAACTTTTAAATTATTTGTTTGTATATATATGTCATGCCTTTTGTTGGTCCTTATTGGCTTGTTGATGATGGAGTATGTGTAATCGATCTTATTCTAAATGTTGCAATTGGTGAAATTGTTCTTTTTACATTTTTTGTTGTATTGCAATAAAACTGATAAGTTTACTGCATTTGCAAAACTTTTAAATGGGACAACTACTTCCTGACTGTAGACCAGCTTAAAAGGCATTGATCTCATCGACTTTTTGTATATTCTATGATAAGACCAGAGAATGGTTGGTACTTTATCATCATTAAAGAAAATTTGTGGTATAAAATGTACCCCCTAGGGAACATTATAAACAATAGTGGCAATAATAAAATAATTACCTCATCAAGTTTTGGATCGAAAAAAGAAAAAACTACTTTTCCAAATCATACTTTCAACTTATATCCCTATGATTTTACTCAAATTTCCAGCGGGAGCACTCACTCAATGCAGAATTTAATTTTGCATCCAAGGAGTATGATGTGTAGTATAGTCCATAAAATGTATCAAACATAGGCACTCCCTAGATGAAAAATAAAATTCTTCATACAACGAGTTCTCCTGCTTGAGATTTCAGTATAATTGTAGGGAGATCAACTGAAAATACCAGTTGAAAAAGTCATTTTTTATTTTTTGTTTTTTATGATTTTACCTTTTTACTCCAAAAATGGTCAATCATCCCCCATGTTTGACATTATCATATTGAATACTATTGGTTCTTATAAAGTTGTTTTTTATTGTACATTTTTGTTTTGAGGCCCAATTTTTACCTCAAAATTTCCCTAATGCTCAATCGTGTCTATTTAAATTATAGATTTTTGTTAGCCCTTTGTGTATTGTTTTATTGGATGTTTCCACAATGTTAGGTTCTAAATAATCGTTTGGGTTGTGGAATTTATAAACTAAGTTTCCATGTCATTAATGATGATCATAGGACAACCAAATCAGGTTACTATGTTTTCATAAATAAACTTTGTTGCTACTTCCTTTGTACATAATTTGACTAGTTCTTCTTCTGCCCACTTCATTAAATATTTTTTGTTGCAATAATATACTTTTCTCTTGATCATTTAACTCTTTTAGGAAAGGGACCGATGAATTCAATTACCCAAATCTCAAAAGGTAATGACGGAAAAATCAAATGTAAAGACATGTTTTGTTTAAGTAATGGTCTTCTGTACCTTTGGAATAGATCACCCTTTTGTACTTGTAATCGATAGTCTTGGAATAATGTCATCCACCATAATCCAACTTGCGGATTCTTCCTCACATTCATATCACTTTGATAGTGTCCTTCAACTCCATTTGTCCTCCATTGATAATATATTCCCTCTCGTGCTCCAAAACACATCGCCGAAGTACGTCATCACTACCAAGTTTATATAAATAACCACTTATTAATGTAAATTGTGCTACTTTTATAGAAATAATCTTTCTCTTTTTCTTTAGAAAATACCTCTGGTGTCTTTCCTGTACATAATATTTCTACAATATTTGCAACCTCTATAACGATTTCTTCAACTTTAAACAAATGTGCATTTGGGAGGTCATCTTCAATATTTGTCAATTCCTCTCCAGATTCCATTCGGGATAGCTGGTGAGCTACAACGTTTTACTTAACAAAGAAAATAATAACTTAAAAATCAAATTCCTTGAATAGTAGTAACCATCCATAAATGTGTCCTTGATGAATGGTTTATTAACAAGATACTTCAATTCTTAATGATAAGTATAGAATATAAATGGATTTGCAAGGAGGTAATGTCAGAATGTATGCAGTGAAAAGATCATGGTTAAAGCTTCTCTCTCAATTTTTAAATAATGAATTTTAGCTTTGTTAAGTTTCCAACTCACGTATGCATTTGGATAATATATTGACCCATCATTTGGTTGTGTTAGGACTACACTAACTGCTACATTTTATGTGTCGAGATTTACATGAAACTGCTTCGATCAGTCGGGGAACTTAACAATTGGTGCTTCTACTAGTTCTTTTTTAATAGTTGGAATGACTCATCCCACTCCTTCAACCAATTAATTGGAACATCATTCTTCAAAATTTCATCTATAATAAATGTTATGTTGGAGTAATTCCTTATGAACCTTCTATAGTATCTTGTGTTCCCCAAAATTATTTTGATTTTCTTCTAATTTATTGGGGATTTCAAAACTAAAATTACTTTGATTTTTTCATGTCGACTTTTATTCCTTCCTTTGATACTACATGTCGCAACACTATTCATATAGGTGTTGCAAAGATACATTTTTTGATATTCAATGATAAACTAAATTTCTCTACATCTTTCCAACATCAGCATCAGCCATTATATGTGATCCTTAAGCAACATATAGACTATCTAGTCATCAAAGTAGATTTCCAGTATTTTATATATGTACTCCTGAAAATATTTTACAACAATCCTTGAAAAGACTTTTCGTACATTTTTTAATCCAAAAAGCATTACCCGATATGAAAAAGATTCAAATTCAGTGACAAACATTATTTTCTCCTAATTTTCTTCTTCAATTGGTACTTGATTGTATCCTAAGAAACCATTTGTACAAGAATAACATTCATGACTGGCAACCTTGTTTATAATTTTTCTGGCAAATGGAGTAAGAAACAGGTAAGTTATTGTCAATTAATTCAACTCGTGATAGTTGACGCATATGTGTAGCTTAGTTAGGTCATGCTTTTAGGTTGCACGACCATAGAAATTTCCCATTTTATTTTTTCGATTGGGTAGATGATGCCTACGGAAAGCAACCCCTCTATTTATTTGTGGACAATAGGATTGTATTTGTGAGAAAGGTTTTAGGGTCTCTTTCTAATTGGCTTAACTCTAGGAATGAGGTTAATTTTCATCTCCCCCATTTCTTTTCCACATCCTTTCAAATATTTATAGCCATGAGTGAACAAATTTTGATATTCTTTGAGTAAATCGACAAATTATACTATTTGTTTATTCGAGTAATAGTCACCGAGTTGGGTGATATTATTTTGTTCATCATTTGATATGTTGACTACTCTTATATTATTTCCACATCGATCTAGTAAGGTTCCTTAGACTCATAGATTCACTAGTCCTTGAACTTTATTTTTTGATATGTATGTGGAAAATCAAGTTTCTCAAGTTTCTCAATACATTTATTTTCAAGTTTATGCATTTATTTTAATATTTTGTGATTCAATGAATGATTCTTCTTCCAAAAAAAACTTTGGCAAGGAATAAGAGCTTCTTCCATTTCTAACCGACTAGCCATTTTATATTCTTATTGTATGACACATAATTACAAGTCGATGAGATGTTGACTATTGATTTTTTATTAAGATTGTTGCATGGTTTTTCCTTTATAATTCTTTTATTTGTTGAACTGAATCAAGAAACTCTTGTTCCTCTGATTTGAACTCGAAATCCTTAATGAAATTTTCTTTCAACTCTTTCCATTGTAGAGATTTCCCTCGAGCCTCTTCTAACTCATACCATTTGTTAGGCAAGCCAACTAAAGTATTTTGAAACATGTGAGGCCAAACACTCCCATCTCTATATCTAATCCTGCACCACTCTAATTCACAAGTTTTTATATGAAGGAAGGGGTCATGTTAGAGACTAAAAGTATGTATATTCGCTTGCGTTCAAAGGTTACGATCTCGAAATAGTTTAATGAAATATGCCGTGATTGTCATCCATGTTTGGAGTTGAGATGAGTTGGTGTCCCACCATCTTGCTACTTGAACTGTAAAAGTTTTCACTAGAATTTTCATCCTCCCATGTTCTCCAATAGATTTATATACTTGTTCAACATGGCTAACGAGGAAATCTCATTCCTTGAATCAAATCATAGTACTAGAATCTTATTTTAAGTACACCAGTGGTAGTGATGGAGTTTCTTTACAATTTATTTATCTAAGTATATTCATTTCTTTGATATAATACCGGGGTTAGGTTTTTGTTGTTAGAATTGCTTCAATTGTCCACAATCCTTTTCTTTTGATTCATAATTTTTGTTTTCCATTCATAAAGTTATGTATCAAAGTTTTGACCAATCGAAAGAGGTGATCGTATTAAAATTTCTTTGAAGACATTAGGGTCCACATTGTCCCTATCTTCATATATCATGTTGTAGTGTTTCTCGAAGGAAGTTCTTGGATGTGAAATTGTGCCAAGAAACCAACACAACTAACTATAAGTTCAAAATGGCCCTCGAACCAGAGGGGCCTCCCTCAAGTGTTACAAGGCCTTTTAATGTTGTTCAGTATCACTAAACAACAACATATGGATCACAATGGCTATAACTAGAGTTTTTTGTATAGGTGGTTTCTAATGAGTCATAAACCCCTACTTAGCAAATAAGGCATTCTCTTATAGAAGCCTAATCAAAGTTCCATCATTCGCCTATGACAACAAAACATAGCTTGAAAGGTTTTGATGGAGGAATGGAGGAGAAATTACAGAATTTGATATCCTCCTTGAATATCTAATTATCTAATCAAGAACTGAAGCATGTAGAAGAATATCTACAACAAATAATAGCACATTTAAGAATTTGTATAGAAGTAACAATTTATTGATTTAGAGAGATCAGCAGTGACGCACTGGCACCATGATCTACTCAGTGAAAAAAATAACTATGTGGTTGGGTGTGAGGGAGGTTGATACTCAAACTAGCCTTACACAGTGTCATATACAACCTCAAACATATACAGAAATAGATATGTTATCACATGAAAACAGTCACAAATACACAAGTGCTATCATAAACTGGAGCCATAAAACTTTGATTAAAATATTTGTAACAAGAAAATTTACAAAAGTATGAGGGTCTCTCTAGGCTCAAAATCCAACCCCTATTTATTAAAAGTTATGAAATATATAGAACAATATCTTCCTAAGTAGTTACAAGACTTCGAGGAATAAAACCTAAATAATGAATTAAAAAAAAATAAAATAAATATTGAAATAGATGCAAACTATATGAAGTTGAATAATTGTTGAACTTATGCCGCAAATTTGTCTTTAAATATGTTTTTAGATTTGAAAATAATATTTATTATGCTAATATCTTGCCTATAAATATTTAACAATTTCATGATTGGTGCATACTCTACCAATCGTATTATTTGAATGCTTTTAACTGGCTGAAAGTGTTCATTGAATCTGTCAATCTACTAATTCTTCATAAAACTTGGAATTGTCAAGTAGTTGCACCCTACAAGTGAGTCATCTATCTTTCTTATGAGGGAAACCCTAACGCTTGTGCAACTAAGTACCTAAAGTTTCTCATCTTGGACGCAAAATTTTCTTTGATCTATAATCTATTCATTTTGATTTGCCACTTGTCCCCTTTGATTGCTAGGTATGCTCAACTTATACATGGTGTCTTTCCAATTATGTATTTTCTTTCTTATTTTGTGCTAACTAATTTCCAATTGTTTGAATACTTTGTTTCTAGTCTACAGAGAACAATCATTATAATCATCTTCAACTATTTTGTAAATCTAGAATTATCTTACTGTAATGTTGTAGATTTTCCTCCATGTTGATGGGGACCATATTAGCGAAAACACTAGTATACATCAACATCATAATAACACCTATACAAATAAAGCCTCATGTCTACTTGATAAACCAGTGAACCATAAACTAGCCCCAAGGGATAGCATAGTTGGTTGAGTTCCTATTTCTAAGTACCTATATTATCAAGAAGTCATAGGGTCAAATATCCTTCGTGCCCTTACGGTTAAGCCTTGCTATTTTTGCCGACGGGTAGATCCTTTCGGGTTTATCTACCTAGATTTTCCCATGGATGTAGAAGCCACTTGGTGTTCATGAACCACCCTTAGAAAAACCAGTCAACAATGAATTCTCCCATACATCAGAGCTATTTGGATATTTTATGCTTCAAACAGATTTTCCAATTTTGATGTTTTTATCAAAGTCTCAGTTGTTGCTACATTCAATGTCAAAGTATCAAAAGTATTTCCTAGCTATAGTAACACTATTTCTAGATTTTAGGTTGTATGCATATTTCCATAAATCAGTTCCTAATACTCGAGAGGAAAATATTGTTATAGAATGCTACCCATATAGTTTGGTCAAATGTCCCTTATGCAGGAACTACCAACAAAATTTTGAACGAAAGAAAAAAAAAAATCATTAAGGTGAAACCCAACCACAACTATGTCACAACTCCTTTTTTTGTTCCTTAAGACCTTGTAAGAATAATTGCTTGGTATGGACTAGATAGTCCTCAAAGAGTTCTCTAACTGAGCATTTTTAGTATATGCTTCTAGTTTGACTTTGTACCAAGAATAGTAATGAAATGAAAACACTCATCCTTTAGGACTAAAACTATTCTAGTCATTTCTGAAGCTTAATTAACTACCCAACAAGCATTGTTAGTTCCATAACTATTTATATAGTTGTTCCTAGAACGCACCCTCATGTTGCTGGTTGTTAATATGCTGAAATAGGTCTAAAAGATGTCTAAATATTAACAACTTTTATCTTTGAGGGGATTTTTCAAATTTTGCACTGTTCTATTAAAACCTCACAATGTAAAATAGGTTTTCTTTTTGTAAAACATAATTGTAACCTTTCCCAACAATAAAATCATCGATCCACCAACTAGTCTTGAGGGATCCTAAGATGCCCAACCATTATGCCAAACCAATAAAAAACTTCTACAACATTTTTGCAAATTTTTATATGTTGCGACGACCTATTCATCCATGAATCTGGGTTATTCCACTCCAAATATCTCCTTAATCATGCAATTTATAAGGAAACATTTCACTTAATTGGTTGAAATTTGTAACCATCTTCATCAAACACATTCATTGGTGAAGGTGTTGGCATTATGATACAGGTGTTGTCCTTGATGGCAACTCACATAGATGACAGTTCACAGTGCAACAAGCTTACATGAAAGGATTATAGATCAGACTCTAGAGATTGAAGAAAGAGAGGTATACACTTGTTCACTTTGTCCAAGTAGCGTCTACACACGGTCTCACAGAACAAAAAAAAAGTGTATATGTATACATGCACTCTCACAAGAGGAAAATCGTGTAGAGGTTGGAAAAACAAGGAAATTCAAGAGCAAAGAATACCAGGGGCCAATACCATGGTACTAGCCCACAATATTGAGTAGAGTAACGACTATTTGATCCCGCCCAAGAATACCATGGGTCGTAAGTGGTTTTCGTTCGAGGTATTGAGGAAGGCCTAAAACTATATAAAGAGGAGAAGATCAAAGGGATAGGTGTGCAAGTAACGAATATCTTATGAAGAGTTAGATCAAAAGAAAATGTGTATGCTATGGGTTTTTGATGCTTTGCTTGATCTGAACTAAGGATGCACCTAAGTGGATATGGATGAGATCTAATGATGGATCGGGACCATAAGACCTGAAATGAATTATCATTATGTGGTATGATCATGGATAGTCTAGGTCTGATGCTTACACATGTTTTATTATCTAAATATTATGATCTGGGTATGACTGAAGTCTGGAATAGCTGTGAAGTTTAAAGTTAGTATTTGTAGATCTATACGCTAGTTTTCTTTGGTAAAAGCGTGTATACACGCTTTTTCGGAACATCTAACTAGTGTATACATTATAAAATATGATGTTTGAAGCTGCAGTTGGTTCTAGTTATTAATGCAGAGTTTTGGGTTCTTCTTTGTGTTCTGGTGACAATGTTCTCAATGTTCAGATTGATTAATTGTTATTTTCTTTAGTGATGAGAGGTTCAATGATTGTTTAATTCAGTATGTCAGAGGTTTCAGTGATTGATTAACTCAGTTATGTTTGATTCGGAGATTGATGATTTAGTTTTAGTGATTGGTTGATGCAGATGTATTTGATGGATGTATTGCAGTGGTGATCTATTTTGAGATTCAATGTTACTGATGGGTCCAGTATGAAAATTTTATGAAACGAGGCCTTCAGATTGTGTTGTTGTGTTCCAGGAGTATCCAGTCTGAAAATTAATGAAACATGGTCCCTAGAGGAAGAGAGAAGATTGTAGCCTTCCATAGGTCTGTGCCTACGTATTGGTAAACATATCAACTAGTACCAAAGCCAGGGGGTTGGAGATCCCTTCTAATAGCAGCTAGAAAACGAGTGAAGGTTGGAGCCTTCAGTAGGCCAGTGCTTACGTACTAGTAAGCAGATTGGCTAGTACAAGAGCTAGGGTGTTGTAGTTCCCTTCTAGTAGAAGCTGGAGAAAAAGAGAAGGTTGCATTGTTCTGCAAGTGGGCGCCTGCATACTGGTATAATTCTGCACCAATAAAAGATTGTAAATAGGTTTTTCTTGTATTAAAAGGAGAGAACAACAGGTGGTTTTTGTCCGTGTTGTGTTTCCACCTTAAATCTTGGTGTTCATGTGTGTTGTTTATGTGCGATGGTTTATTCATTTATAACTGCACTTGGTTACTGTTTATATGGCTAATGAAGTACTGATGCACTGATTAAATATCTAAATATGATGAATTAATTGAATCTTAATTTTGTTGGATATACGATGGTTTCCTTACAGACAATTGCATGTACATGTCAGTTACCTTAATTGAAGTAGCATATATAAATTTGAGTATGAAAATAAAAGGTTATTGATTTCATAAATACTAATTCACCACCCCCCTCTCAGTATCATTTCCAACAATTACTATCAGAGTAGGTCCATTGGAAGAAGCTTGATCGCTTGAAGGAGATCAGTAGAAACAACGGGAAAGAAGTTGAAGAAGAAAGCACCTTAGAAGAAGAAGACATCTCATAGGAATAGTAACAACAAGAGAGGAAAATGGCCATCGGGCAGAAGAAAGTATTCAGATTCAGAATCACCTCAAATTGAAGATGAACAAGTAAAAGAAGTATCAGCTACAAATTTCTAGTCTTCTCGTGATATTTTTCTCTGTTCAGGCAATATTGAAGGTATTGAAAGTGATAGTGAAAGAAATATAGACGTATAAATTAAAATACTCATAGAT
Source organism: Pinus taeda (assembly GCA_000404065.3). Lineage (NCBI taxonomy): Eukaryota > Viridiplantae > Streptophyta > Pinopsida > Pinales > Pinaceae > Pinus > Pinus taeda. Next base: position 37,795 of record APFE031741948.1, on the reverse strand, counting down.
AAAATTAGAGATCAAAAAGATCTATTTAACAAAAGGGAGAGTGACTTTAGAGAAGAAATTACCATATTAAAACCTCACTTGGAGGAAGGAAACAAAGTAAGGAAGCAGTACAAGGAAAAGGGAGATCAATGTCAAAAGCTGCAGGATGAAGTGACATCATTAGGAAATGAAGTAAATGAATATAGCATAAAAATCAAGAGACTTAAAGATAGATCCAGTTACTATTAAAGTCTTGAAGCTAAGATCCTATCTCTAAAAGAAGATCTTGAAAAATCAAATAAGAAGAGTGAAGTATGACCTCAACCAGATGAAGAACAAGAAAGTGAGATTCTCAAATTAAGGAAACAAGTGGAAGAAGGAACAAAGTCTGAAGAAATCATGAAGAAGAAATATCTAGAAAAGGAAGAGCAATTATCAAGTTGAGGTAAATATTTTAAAAGGTAAATTAGAAGAAAAGGATAAGTTGTTACGATGTCAACATAGTACTAAGATTTTAGATAATATTCTTAGTAGTCAAAGTTCTCCTACCATCAAAACTGGTCTTGGTTTTCATGAATCAGTTGAAGGTGAATCTAGCTCACAAGATAACGTAAGTAACTCTAATGCAACATCTGAAATGCTACATAAGGAGATGAGAGGTCAACCCCATCAACAACCAAGGAAAGAAAGTGTTCAAAGAAAATCTTTTACTTCTAACTATGGAAGTGATAGTCGGTTATTTCCTTTGATGAGTAATTTTGAATGTTTTATATGTCATAATTTTGGGCATGTTGCAGTGAGATGAAAAAGTAGAATGGTTCAAGACCGTCACATAGAAAGATCATCACATTTGAGGCACTTTAAGGGATATTGTTTTCTTGCAATATGTTTGGTCATAAAGCCATTGACTGCTATAGAGGGAATATGAACCATATAAGATGTTATGCTTGTAACAAGTTTGGGAATATAGCAAAATAATGCAGGAGAAAATTTTGGCCAACATACCAAAAGGACAAAACATCATCACATTCCAAGGTATGGAAGAAGAAGGAAGTACAGTCAGAGAGATGTGGCATAGCACAATATACAGACATAACAGACTCAGGGGGAGTTGAAAGTGTGAAAATCCAGAATTCCAATTCTCAATCACCATTATCATAAAGACAAGTCATGTATATACGTGAGTTAGAAGCTGCTCAATCATGTATATGGTGTTTTGTGGAAAAGGCAGTGGAACAGACTCATAAAAATGGGTCTGATATGGTTCATTCAATTATTAATTATCTATCCTAGTATGAGTGATAATGATTATAATCTCCTAATGATATGTGGAAATGATTTTGTTCGTCATAAGTTGTTGATGACTTGATGTATATCTGATTGATGATGATCCTTTGATGATCCCTACTGACAAATGCAATGATAATATCTGAAAGTGAACAGATAGCACAAGTTTAAGGGGGGCATATGCTTCTAATAATGTATTGTTGGCATTATACATGATGATACTTATACTACTTAATTCACATAATTTCTTTCATTCAGGTGAGTCTTTTGATGATGGACATATGCATGCTATTGATCTTAATGTTATTGACAGATGATGATGGTGTAGATCGTATATGGTGTATGATAGTTATTGATGACTGTCATGGTCTTATTTAGATTGTTGGTCCTTGTTATAAATGTCATGTATATCATTTGATGTAAAGCTGATGAAAAGACCTAATTTGTAACCCCCACTATGCATGGGAAGGATAATGTAATAATTGCTATATTTTAGTCATGTATAAACAATTGGTATATCCCCACTTGGTTGGGTAGATGATTCAAATTTGGTATATCCCCAATTGGTTGGGAGATTGATGTATGTATGATTCATTGGTGATAGGAAGGTCATACTCACATAGTTGAGTTATAGAGTCATGTTATTCTTTCATAAAATATTTTTACAGACTCTACATGTGCTCACGGGGAGCATGGATGGTTTAGTGCATATCATCATGTACAAAGGAGGAGTTTCATCAAAGAATTCAGCATGTGCCTAGGGGGAGCATGATCAATATTCATAATCAGCTATTCAGATATGAAAGTCTTCATCAGCCCTTTGCCTTTGATCTCTAAGGGGGAGAATAGCGTGGTGCACCCTTTGTCATTGATGTCAAAGGGGGAGAGTATCTTGGTGTTGTGGTTGCCATCAAGTCCAAAGGGGGAGATTGTTGGCATTATGATACAAGTGTTGTCCTTGATGGAAACTCACATAGATGAGAGTTCATAGTGCAACATGTTTACAGCAAAGGATTACAGATCAAACTCCAGAGATTGAAGATAGAGAGGTATACACTGGTTCACTTTGTCCATGTAGCATCTACACACAGTCTCACAGAAAAAAAGAGTTTATACATATACATGCACTCTCATAAGAGGAAAAGCACGTACAGGTTGGAAAAACAAGGAAATTCAAGAGAAAAGAATACCAAGGGTCAATACCATGTTATTAACTGACAATATTGAGTGGAGTAACGACTATTTGATCCCACCCAAGAATACCATTGGTCATAAGTGGTTTTGGTTCGTGGTATTTAGAAAGGCCTAAAACTATATAAGGAAGAGAAGATCGAAGGGATAAGTGTGCATGTAATGAATATCTTATGAAGAGTTAGATCAAAAGAAAATGTGTATGTTATAATTTTCTTGATGTGAACTAAGGATGCACCTTAGTGGTTATGGATGAGATCTAATGATGGATCAGGATCATAAGACCTGAAATGAATTATCATTATGTGGTCTCATCATGGATAGTCAAGATCTAATTGCTTACGCATGTTTTATTATGTAAATGTTATGATATGGGTATGACTAAAGTCTGGAATAGTTGTGAAGTTTTATGTTAGTATTTCCAGATCTATACATTGGTTCACTTTGGTAAAAGTGTGTATACACGCGGGTTCAGAGCATCTAAGTAGTGTATACATTATGAAATATGATGTTTTAAGTTGCAATTGGTTCCGGTTTCTAGTGCAGAGTTTTGGGTTATGCTCTGTGTTCTAGTGACAATGTTCTAAATGTTTAGATTGATTGATTGTGATTTGCTTCAGTGGCGAGAGGTTCAATTGTTGTTTAATTCAGTATGTCAAAGGTTACAGTGATTGATTGATTCAGTTATGGTTGATTCAGAGATTAATTAATGGGTTTCAGTTATATCAGAGATTGATCTTTGAGTTTCAATGATTAGTTGATGCAGATTTGTTTGATGGATGTATTGCATTGGTGATTGATTTTGAGCTTCAATGTTACTAATGGGTGCAGTATGAAAATGTCATGAAAAGAGGCCTTCAAATTGTGTTTTTGTGTTCCAGGAGTATCCAGTATGAAAATTAATGAAACATGGTCCCTAGAGGAAGAGAGAAGGTCATAGCCTTCTGTAGGCCGACACCTATGTATCGGTAAACATATTAGCCAGTACAAGAGCTAGGGGGTTCTAGCTCCCTTCCAGTAGCAACTGGAAAATGAGTGAAGGTTGGAGCCTTTTGTAGGCTGACACCTATGTACTAGTAAATGGATCGGCTAGTACAAGAGCTTGGCGGTTGTAGCTCCCTTCTAGTAGATGATGGAGTTCTGCAGGTGGGTGCCTGCGTACTGGTATGAGTCTGCACTAGTACAAGATTGTAAATAGGTTTTTATTATATTAAAATAAAACAACAACACGTGGTTTTTGTCCCAAATTGGGTTTCCACCTTAAATCTTGGTGTTCATTTGTGTTGCTTATGTGTGATGGTTTATTATGTTATTAATACACCTAGTTACTATTTATATGGTTAATGAAGTACTGATGCATTGATTAAAGATCAACACATGATGAATTAACTGAATCATAAGTTTGTTGGATATATGTTGGTTGTCTTAAAGACAGTTGTGTGTACACATGAGTTACCTTCATTGAAGTAGCATATACAAATTTGAGTATGAAAGAAAAAAGTTATTGATTTGATAAATACTGATTCACCCCCCGCCCCCCCCCTCCCATCTCAATATTATTTCCAACAATTGGTTTCAGAGAAGGTCCTTTGGTAGAAGCTTGATCAGTTGACAGAGATCCCTAGCAACAATGGGAAAGAAGCTCAAGAAGAATGCACCTTAGAAGAAGAATACATCTCAAAGAAATAGTAACAACAGGAGAGGCAATTGGCCATTAGGCACAATCAAGTATTCATATTCAGAATCACCTTAGATTGAATATGAACAAGAAAACTAAGTATCAGGTACAAATTTTTGGTCTTCTGGTGATACTTTTCTTTGTTCATGCAATGTTGGAGATATTGAAAGTGATAGTGAAAGAAAGATAGAGGCAAAATTTGAAATACTCACAGATAAAATTAGAGAGCAACAAGATCTATTTAACAAAAGGGAGAGTGAATTCAAAGAAATTACTAGATTAAAAGCTCAATTGGAAGAATGAAACAAAGTAAGGAAACAGTACAAGGAAAATAGAGATCAATGTCAAAAGCTGCAGGATGAAGCGACATCACTAAGAAATGGAGTAGATGAAAAGAGAACAACAATCAAGAGACTTAAAGATAGATCCAGTTACTAAGAAAGTCTTGAAGCTAAGATCCTCTCTCTAAAATAAGATCTTGAAAACTCAAATAAGCATAATGAAGTACCACCTCAAGCAAATGAAGAACAAGAAAGTGAGATTCTCAAATTAAGGCAACATGTGGAACAAGGAAGAAAGGCTGAAGAAATCATGAAGAAGAAATATCGGGAAAAGGAACAGAAATATAAGGTTGAGGTAAATATTTTAAAAGATAAATTAGAGGAAAAGGATAAAGTGTTAAGATGATAGTACTAAGGTTTTGGATAATACTCTTAGTAGTCAAAGGTCTCCTACCATCAAAATTGGTCTTGGTTTTCATGAATCAGTTGAAGGTGAATCTAGCTGACACGATAAGGCAAGGAACTCTAATGCAAAATCTGAAATGCTCAACAAGGAGATGAGAGGTCAACCCTGTCAACAACCAAGGAAAGAATGTATTCAAAGAAAATCTTTTACTTATAACTATGTAACTCATAGTCGGCTATTTCCTTTGATGAATAACGTTGAATGTTTTATATGTCATAATTTTGGACATGTTGCAGTGAGATGTAGAAGTAGAATGGTTCAAGAGCATCACACAGAAAGATCATCAGCTTCGAGGTACTTTAAGGGATATTGTTTTTCTTGAAATATGTTTGGCCAAAAATCCATTAACTGTTATAGAGGGAATATGAACCATGCTTGTAACAAGTTTGGGCATATAGAAAAAGAATGTAGGAAACAATTTCGGCCAACATACCAAAAGGAGAAAACATCATCACACTCCAAGGTATGGAAGAAGAGGAAAGTACAGTGATACAGATGTGGCAAAGCACAATATAGAGACATAACAGACTCAGGGGGAGTTGAAATTGTGAAACTTCATAATTCCAATTCTCATACCCAGTTATCATGAAGACAAGTTGTGTATATACATGAGTTAGAAGATGCACAATCACGTATATGGTGCTTTGAGGGAAAAGAAGTGGGACAGACTCAGAAAAAGGAGTTTGATATGGTTCAATCAATTATCACTTATCTATTTTGTTCTAAGTGATGAAGATTACAGTCTGCTAATGATATGTGGAAATTATTTTTGTCCTCATAACTTGTTGATCACGTGATGTATATCTGATTTATGATGATGCTTTGATGATTCTTACAGACAAATGCAGTGATCATATATGATAGTGAATAGATAGAATAGGTTCAGGGGGAGCATATGCTTCTAATAATGAATTTTTGGCATTATACATGATGACGTTTATACTTCTTAATTCTAATAGTTAGTTTGATTCAAGTGACTCTTTTGATGATGGACATATACAGGTGGTTCATCTTGATGCTACTCACATATAATGATGGTGTAGATCATATATGGTGTATGATAGTTGCTAATGACTATCATGGTCTTATTTAGATTGTTGGTCCTTGTTATAAATGTCATGTATATCATTTGATGTAAAGGTCATGAAAAAGACCTAATTTGTAACCCCCACTATGCATGGTAAGGATGATGTAATAATTGTTATATTTTAGTCATGTATAAACAATTGTTATATGCCCACTTGGTTAGGCAGATGAGTCAAATTTGGTATATCCCCACTTGGTTGGGAAATCTATATATGTATGACTCGTTGGTGATAGGAAGGTCATACTCACATAGTTGAGTTATAGAGTCAGGTTATTCTTTTGGAAAATATTTTTGCAGACTCTGCATTTGCTGAGGGGGAGCACGGATGATTTAGTGCATCTCAGCATGTACAAAGGGGGAGTTTAATCAAAGAATTCAGCATGTGCCTAGGGGGAGCATGGTCAATGTTCATAATCAGCTATTCAGATATGAAATTCTTCATCAGCCCCTTGCCTTTGATCTCTAAGGGGGGTAATAGCTTGGTCCACCCTTTTCCCTTGATGTCAAATGGGGAGAGTATCTTGGAGTTTTAGTTGCCATCAAGTCCAAAGAGGGAGATTGTTGGCATTATGATATAGGTGTTATCCTTGATGGAAACTCACATAGATGACAGTTCACAGTGCAACAGGTTTACAACAAAGGATTACAGATCAGACTCTAAAGATTGAAGAAAGAGAGGTATCCGTTGGTTCACTTTTTCCAAGTAGCATCTACACGTGGTCTCAGAGAACAAGAAAAGTGTATACTTGTACACGCACTCTCACAAGAGGAAAAGCATGCATAGGTTCGAAAAACAAGGAAATTCAAGAGAAAATAATACCAATGGTTAATACCATGGTATTAGCCCACAATATTGAGCGGAGTAACGACTATTTGATCCCACCCAGGAATACCACTGGTCATAAGTGGTTTTGATCTGAGGTATTGAGAAACGCCTTAAACTATATAAGGAGGAGAAGATCAAAGTGATAGGTGTGCAAGTAATGAATATTTTATGAAGAGTTAGATCAAAAGCAAATGTGTGTTCTATGGGTTTCTAATGTTTTGCTTGATTTGAATTAAGGATGCACCTAAGTAGTTATGGATGAGATCTAATGATGGATCAGGATCATAAGGCCTGAAATGAATTATCATTATGTGGTCTAGTCATGGATAGTCTAGATCTGATTGCTTAAACATGTTTTATTATGTAAATGTTATGATCTAGGTATGACTGACGTCTGGAATAGCTTTGAAGTTGTAAGTTAGTATTTAGAGATGAATATGTTGGTTTGCTTTGGTAAAAGTGCATATACATGTTGGTTCGACACATCTAAGTAGCATATACATTACGAAATATGATGTTTGAAGTTGCATGTGGTTTTTGTTATTGATGTAGAGTTTTGGGTTCTACTCTATGTTCTGGTAACAGTGTTCTCAATGTTTAGATTTATTGATTGTGATTTGCTTCAGTGATGAGAGGTTCAATGCTTGTTTAATTTAGTATATCAGAAGTTTTAGTGATTGATTGATTCAGTTATGGTTGATTTAGATATTGATGATTTGGTTTCAGTTATATTAGAGATTGATGATTGAGTTTTAGTGATTGGTTAATGTAGATGTATTTGATGGATGTACTGTAGTGGTGATTGATTTTGAGCTTCAATGTTACTAATGGGTCTAGTATGAAAATTTGATGAAAAGAGGCCTTTAGATTGTGTTGTTGTGGTCCAAGAGTATCTAGTCTGAAAATTAATGAAATGTGGTCCTTGGAAGAAGAGAGAAGGTCGTAGCCTTCTGTAGGCCAACACCTACATATTGGTAAACATATAAGCCAGTACAAGAGCCAAGGGGTTGGAACTCCCTTCCAGTAGCAGCTAGAAAATGAGTGAAGGTTGAAGCCTTCTGTAGGTCGGAGCCTACGTAATAGTAAATGTATTGGCTAGTACAAGAGCTAGGTGGTTCTATCTCCCTTCCAATAGAATATGGAGAACAAGAGAAGGTTGTATCCTTCTACAAGTGGGTGCCTATGTGCTGGTATGAGTTTGAACCAATACAATATTATAAATAGGTTTTTCTTATATTAAAATAAGATAGAAACAGGTGGTTTTTGTCCCGCATTGGGTTTCCCACCTTAAGTTTTGGTGTTCATGTGTGTTGCTTATGTGTGATGGTTTATTTTTATATTATTTCACTTCGTTACTATTTATATGGTTAATGAAGTAATAATGCACTAATTAAAGATCAACATATGATGAATTAACTGAATCATAAGTTTGCTGGATATAGGATGTTTGACTTAAAGACTATTGCATGTACACGAGAATTACCTTCATTGAGGTAGTGCATATAAATTTGAGTATGAAAAGAAAAAGTTATTGATTTGATAAATATTGATTCAACACCACCCCCCCCCCCCCCGGCTCCTCTTAGTATTATTTCCAACATAGGGCTTTTACACAATGCCAAATATAATCACATTTAAGAGACATCTTATACTATGTCCCTTAGGTCATTTTATTTGACAACTTTTACAAATTTTTATTTCTAGTTGGAGTTCAACAAACTTATTATGCTAACACTTATAATGAGGAGAATTAAATTTATACATAGGAATCTAATGATTAAGCTCATGCTATCTCTTCATGGACATTGTCAAGAATTTTGTGGTAGTGTTGAATCCAAGATAAAGCATTGCACTTGTATTCTATTCTTATATAAGAGTCTTGCACATCCACTTCTACCCCTTGAGGTGCAAAAAATTTCAAAATATTGAATTTTATTCTTGGTATCCTCTCTCTCAGAAAATTTTAAAATTGATTCAATCCATATTCATCCCTGATATCCATTCCATCCACCTTGTCTCCCTCATTTTCCACAACCCCAAGATTTTTTGCGTTATTTATTTGTGTTTCCTTTAATTGAACTTCTTGAAGAACCTAAATTATTGGCATATTAAACTTCCAATACCTTAAGAGAATCTCTCGTTTCCTCTTTATCCCTCCTTAGGTAAATTTCTTGTTGTTTGTATCTAAAACTCCCCATATTTTGTTACAAATATGTCAAACAAGGGGACATCAAGTGCTTAAATATGTCACCTTCTTCAAAGAACTTAACATCTCTATCTTCATGATGAACATCTATGAAAGAATAAAAATATCTATTTGGATTTGGATGAATTGTGATAGAATGTAGTCATAATTCCAGTAATGCATTCCTCAATTGAATTTTATACTTTCATTTACTTTTTTTATTCCCGAGTACACATTGTTGGCAATCCTCTTTAGCTTGACATACTCAAATGTTGGCAACTTCTCCACATATACTAATGTCTGAAGAATTAATAGCTCTTCTAGTGATTTCCACCCAACAACCTTACATATATGGAGTTTTTCATATCTATTTAGAACAACTAAACAAATATAAAGATCGCCACCACATCTAAATTAATGGCCACCTTATCTCATCACAGTTTTGATGTGCCTATAGAAAAAAAAAGTGGATTAAATAATAAAATAAATCATAACTCTGTAAAAATGTTAATCTCAGATATGATAAAAATATCATTTGTAATTTCCTTTTTCGTATGGTGGCGCTAACCCTAGAAATCGAGCAAAGAAGTTTAAATTTCAACCTGTTGTTACATATGTACCATATTCACTAGATTTTGTTCCAGGTATAAAATTTGGAAACCTACCAATGTAAACTTCAACCGAGAATTTAAATTGAATCTCTCTTATTCATCAGGCAGTGAAGGAACTAAATTACCTCTCTCATTAATGTCCTAGAAACCTTTGCATACCCATATGTCATGAAGTGGTGAGTATAAATTTCTTTCAAAAGATTCTTCACACTTATGACAAATGTTTTAGTGATATCTAAATAGTGATAGGGATTTTTCATTGTAAAATGTGTGACAATTATTTCCTTAAATACCCTAACTCTTTGGATTGAGGAAATATCGTCCACAGTGAACTCTACAAAATTCCCCCTTTGAACTACAATAAAAATTACTAATGGCTTACTATCTAGCAATGTATCTTCGACTTTAGGAACCACAAGCACAATAAATGAACCTATACAAGTAGTAAATAAATTTCCTTGTGGCAAGCAAGTTATCACTAAAACCATAACTAGATTGCGAGGGGGTTAGACAGTAAGCAATTTCAAATATGGGAGATCTTCAATTAAAATTTCGCTGCAACATTGACAGGGTGGATTCACAAAACCAAAAATTGTAGAGTCCCCCCCTTCATTAAATCTCAATAAGCTTGAGTGGTAAGAAATTCATCACACCTGTCAATTCATGAATTCCAACACCCATTATACCTCGGAGGCTTGACATGTAGCATTGATATGTCCATTTCATTGTTGGCATTTTACCATTCTCTTGATACCATAAGAAAAATGACATGATTCTATTGGATATCTCCATGCCTTAGATTAGTGTCAGATGTGTTGAATGATATCGTGAGCTAACTCTTTTTTGTTTTACCAAATAGTAAAAATCCCACATCGTTCTGGCAATGATAATATATAGGTTTTATAAATCCCATTTCCCACAAGGATTTATGATGCATAGTGAAAATACAAAGCCCCTTGTGGTTTCTCCCTTGACTTAGTCATGGATGGTGACTATGGGCTTCGATTGTGTTTTTTGTTTAAGAGTTGGCTAGTGACTTTGCTTTGTTGGTAGATTACGATGACATATATGACTTTGAATTTGATGATTGATCCTGTTTCCATTATTTTTATAAAAATAATCATAATCCTACTAATAATACATAATATGCATGAGTGAGCACCATGGGCTTATAAAAACTACTTTCTTTACAAAAAATCTTAAATCTCTATCCAAGTCCCCAAAAGTATGCCCAAGGAAATGGACTGGCTTATTTTGAATATTTTTTTGTAATATTTCAGAGGTTTAATAAAATGTTACAACATCAACTCCAACTGGGGACTGCTTCCCCTTGTGGGATGCAGACAACTGGTAGATTAGTACTTTTCGCATCATGCCAATCACATTAATCATTGTAATAATGTAACCTTAAACTCATATTGAAATCTATAACTTCCTTATTCAATTTTTTTTCCAAAGCTTCAACCCTACTACATTCTACAACCATATGAAGTGTTAGGTCCTTGAGCAAGAAACATGATTATCCAAATATAAATGAAATAAATTAATAGACCACCAACTGAAAAAATAAAAATTAGCAATACATATTCCATTGGGCATGGAGTTAGTACCCCTTCCCTTTAATAGTTTTTCCATTTTTAAATATCATGCAACTTATTCCTCTGAAAGTAAAACTAAAACTATTGAAAATGAGCAATCCATCTACTACAATTTGAAAGTGGAAACCAAACTGAAACAACCGTTGAAGCAAAACAAATTGATCTACTACACACTCCTCTACCTAACTTGAGTTGAAAAATTACCATGTTAATTAGAGTCTAACTTCCATTGTAATCAAGTGAGAAGTGGATTGTCTAAAGGATCACCTTGCATGCAGTTGATAAAAAGATAAGAATATACAATATGAACATTAAATTCCATGAGTTTTTTATACTTATAACTGAATTCTGTAGACTGCATCCTTTGTTGATCTTTCAGACTTTTGATCACTGCCAAGAGGAAGAATGATATACTTCTCAAAGAAATCATTATAAGACCTTAAGAAAACACATCAGTGAATGTAGCTAATATTTCGATCCAGTGTAGTCTAGAACACATGGAACCACTAATTAAACAAAGTGGAGTTGCCCACTAAAAGAAATGAAACCAATATTTAATGCTTACTCCTTGTTCACCAACAAGGAATAACTCTCATCAATCATCATTCTCCCAGGGAAAAATTTCTTCGTTACTACATTTCCTGGCAATGACGGCAAATGTTGTAATGTTTCTTGAAGGAAATTCTTGGTTGTGAAACTGTGCCGAGAAACCAACTCAACCAATTTTAGGTTCAAGATGGCCCTCAAAGAAGAGGGGGCTCCCTCTTGTTACGAGGATTTTTAATGTTGTCCATTGTCACTGAAGAATTGCCTATGAAGCACAATGGTTGGATATAGAGGTTTTTTATATATGTGATTTCTAATGAATTGGAAATCCCTGCTTAATAAATAAGGCATTCTCTTGCACAGGTTTGGTGAAACTTTTAGCATTCAACTATCACAAAAAAACATATCTTGAAAGGTTTCGACAGACGAATGGAGGAGAAATTAGAGAATTAAATATCCTCCTTGGATAGCTAATTGTCTAATCAAGAACTAAACCATGTAGTAGGATCTCTACAACAAACAATAATAGATTTAAGAAGTTGTATTAAACCAACAACTTATTGATTTAGAGAGATCAAAAATGACACATTGTCACCTAAAGAAAATATCTTTGCGGTAGGCTATCAGGGAGGTTCATACTCAATATAGCCCTGCCCAGTGTCTTGTGCAACCTCAAACATATGCAGAAAAAGACATGTAATCAATGGAAAATACTCCAAATAGATAAGTTTTGTCATAAATGGGAGCCATAAAACTTTCATTAATAACTTTGTAATAAGAAACTTTACAAAAATACGAGGGTCTATTTGGGATCAAAAGCTAGCCCCTATTTATTACAAATGATGAAATATATAGAACAATATATTCCTAAGAAATTACAAGCTTTTAAGGAATAAATCATGAATAATGAATTAAAAATAAATAAATAAAATTAATATAGTTGCAAGAAATATGAAGTTGATTGATTGTTGATCTTATGCCTCTATTGATGGTGTTGGAACCGCCAACATTTATGGGATCGCCCCGGTATGAAGTCCCAACTAGAACTCACACCATTTGGTGTGGGAGTACCATCCAGTATGATGGCCTGGTTGTCATTATCTTAAAGATTTTCCTCAAATATTACTTGTCAGGACAAGACAGTGGTCTGTATTATCTTTTGAGAAGTGAGGTTCACATGCCTGGTGATTTTAAGTGTCACTTGTGTCAATGGTTCTTTCATCATAGATGGAGAGGGTGGGTGTGAGTCCCAAGTCCGTTGGGAGTAATCCCAACTCTGCTAGGAACACACAACACAACAGGAAATACATGGCTTCCGGTGGAACAGTCCACATGGATGCAGAAGTCACGGCACACAAGGTAAGATAACATGTATAACACTCAATGTATTAGTTTGCACAAGTGCAACAATTGTTATAGCAATTTTTCAGTGAAGGGTTTGTCTGATGTCCGAAAGAGTAGTCAACATAAGCGAGACATTGTTAATGGTATATACAACACATTTTCATTAACATATATGTATTAAAACAAGTGAATTAGTTAAAGTGTTAAACACAAGTTAAATCAACATGCACTAAAAGTGTTTAATATTAGTCTTACAAGAGTTACAATACATGTGTGAAAACATGCTGGCCTGATAGCAAGCTTTTGAATTAAGTGAAAGTTTGAAGAAACATCGTTACACCATACGTCACTAACCCCGTGAGTGGGGATTTGGAGCCACTACTTCCTCCTCAAAGAAAATATTACAGACTCTCAAGGCTATGTGGGAGGAGCTGAGGTGAAAATTCCTCTGCATGTACAAATGAGGGGGTATTTATAGCCAAGGGTGAAACTGACCCTTATGGATGTTTCAACGACCCTCATGACTATTTCACCTCCATGACTTTTTGACCTTACATGACTCTTCATACAACAAGTGGGTCTCTTGGACTTCCACATTACATTACATTGATTGATAGTATGGCCCACAGTAGAGATGTGGACGACATGACTCATGACATGACTTGACATGACAGTGCTAGTACATTCATGCTACTATTGGTGTGCATGTCAAGCTACAGTGTTGTTGGGTGATGGATGTCTTCATGGTGTGTCACAACTTCACCTCCACATGGAAAAGTGCGTGAAGTCTTTGATGGTCATTCGTTCACTTGATGTTGCATTCACACATTTCTCCTTGCTTGTATGCTAGTAATCTTGACAGGTTCATCCATTCGAGAAAGGTGCATGTTCATCCATCCATCCATTCATGAACACATCTTGCATGTTTACTCATCTGTCCCTCCATGAACATGTCTTTGCATGATCATCTGTTCGCGAGTACATCTCTTTGCATGTAGCGTCTGTTCGACCATTAGTGAACCTGTCGTTCTGCATGTGCCCTCTTTGTTAATGCCATCCCTCATTGCACCATGCATGTTTTTGAACTTGTTTTTGTAGTCACTCATGCCGAGACGACATCAAATCCATAAACCTCCTAGTCTACCATGATGCATGGTAATTTTGGATGCAGGTGAACAGGATAGATGACAAGGTTGTGAGGCAGGATGGAGGCTCTGGGCACTGCTTATGAAAACTGCCCAGGAGTCACTGGGTTATGAATATGGGCAATCCGGATCGATAGTGATTGTCCACGTGGTCTGGCTTAGCTGGAGGAAAAAAATACGTAGTTTTTGAGAGGAACAATATAGGCAGCGAAAAGGCTAGGTAGGCAAAGTCTACATAATTTTTAGAATGAGCAGGCAACAAGAGCTTAGCAGCAAAGACTGCACAATTCCTAAGGGGATCTGGCAGTCAACTACTGGGTCACTGGTAGAAAAAAGTGAAAAATTCCTAAGGGGAACTTGCAGTCTGCTGCTGACAGCTTGGCAGCAAATACTGTGCAATTCATGGAGGGAACTGGAAGTTAGATGCTAGAGCTTGGCAACAAAAATTGTGCAATTCCTAGAGGGAATTTTCAATTGGTTGCTGGGAGCTACTGGCAGAAAAACTACACTAATGCTAGAAGGCTAGCCTATTGGTCACCTCTGCACATTTTCTGAGTTGAGAAAAATACTGGACAGTAGAGGATTTGCTCATGAAAACTGTGCAATTTTCTGGGTGAGCAACCAGTTGATTGTCAGGAGGGATGGCTGGAAACAATGCACAATTTTTTTAGGGAGACCGGGATGGGCACTCAGTCTCTGTCTAGACTATCTGCACAATTTTCTTAGTTAGCAGAGCAGGCAAGGTCTACAGCCTTTGTGCAATTTTTTAGGGGAGTTGGTTCCGTGGTAGCGACTGGGTCAAACTCTTTGGTTGATCAGCATGAATGTTAACTAATTTTCTTGTGGACAGCGCAACTTGAAATGGCTTGCTTTGTTCTTCTATGTTGTTCTTGGTGACAGACGATCAAGTCGATGACAGGGTGATTATCCAACTGTCAGAGGGGAATCCAGTCGTCATAACTTCAACAAAGTGACTAAGTGTGTGAACGCGCTAAAGATGCATATGTGGTCTTGCAAACACACACTTACATGACTCGACGACGAGACGAATCAAACCATCCAGACACACATGCTCAACATGACTCACTGATAGTGTAAGCAGCAAGCGTGACACTTGTGATTGATCATTGGTCGACTGTGACGACGCTTGTGCGATAGTGAATGTGACTCCATGTGTGAGTACGACAGATGTTTTCATAGCAAACACAACAGGTACACATGAAGCAAAGACTTTGAGTATAACCAAAACATGGTCGCAAGCATGACTTTGACATCAACATGCAAAAACTTGGGTGAAATGATCAAGCAAGGTGGGTGCGAAGACTCACATGAGCTCATGGAGTGAACCCCAGTGTGTGCAGTCATAAAGTAAAACTCTCAAGGGAGACTCCAAAACTGGGTGTAGGCCAAAATTTTGGAGGGTGCAATTAACCACTACAATAGCCTCAAACTTGTGTTTAAATCTTCTTTTAAATATGAAATAATATTTGTTTTTCCAATACATTGCATAAAAATATTTAACAATTTCATGATGGTTCATATTCTTCCAATTGTATTCTTTGAATGCTTTTAGCTACATAAAAGTGTTCATCAATACTCTCAAACTACAAATTCTTCATAAAACTTATAATTGTCAAGTAGTTGCACCCTACAAAGTAGTCAACTGACCTATTGATGAGGGAAACCTTACCACTTGTGCAACTAAATACATTAATTCTCTCATCCCAACAATAAAATTCACTCTAATCCTTAATCTATTCCTTTCCATTTTCCACCTATCTCCTTTTATTGTTGGATATGCTAAACTGCTACAAGGTGTCTAGCTAATTATGTATTTGCCTGCTTATTTTGTGCTAACTAATTTCCAGTTGTTCGAGTAATTTGTTACTATTCTCTAGAGAACAATCATTTCAACTATACTCAACTCTTCTGTAGCTTGGAATTGTCTTACTAGAATGTTGTAGCTTGTCCACCATGTTGATGGTCACAATATTAGCAAAAACACTGATATATTACAACAACATCACACTAAAATATATATAAATGAAGCTTCATGTCTACTTGATCTTGTTGCTGCATTCAAGGTGAAAGTATCAAAATTATTTCCTAGCCATAGTAAAATCATTTCCAACTCTTAGGTTGTATGCATATTTCCATACATCAATTCTTAGTACTCCAGAAGAAAATACTCCTCTAGAGTGCAACCCATATAGTTTGGTCAAATGTCACTTATTCAAGAATTTCCCACCAACCTTGGAAGGAAAGAAAAACAAACTATGAGGGTGAAACAAAACTACAACTGTGTAACAATTCCAATTTCTGTTCGTTAAGCTCTTGTAAGCATAATTGCATTGTAAGGAGCATATAATCTTCAAAGAGTTTTGTAGTTGAGCATTTTTAGCATGTGCTTCTGGTTTGACTCGTTATCAATAATAGTAAGGAAATTAAAACATTCATCCTTTAAGACTAAAAGTATTTAAGTCATTTATGAAGCTTAACTAACTTCCCAAAGAGTAATGAAAACGTTATCACCATTCTTAATAGCTTGAATAAGTTTTTCCTCAACCTTGGCTAGCTACTCCATCTAAACTTAGTAATTAAATTAATTTCACTGTGTGACTCTTGTATCATGTTATGTCTAGTTGCAATGGCTTCTATGGAGAGTAAGGACTTTTTTTATGAAATTCCATCTATTTTAACCAGTTTGTCCCAAGAATCCTCTAGTTTTTTTTTGGTTTTAGAAGTAGTTGTATAGTTGTTCCTTGAATGCACCCTTATGTTCTTAGTAGTTTATATGTTGAAATATGTCTAAATAATGTCTAAATATTAACAACTTTGATCATTGAGAACCCTATGTCAATGTTTGCACTATTATATTAAAATACCACAATGTATAGTAGGTTGTCCTTCAAGATGGGAACAATAATATGTTGAAGATGGTCATTGACTCCATGCAACTAGTCTCCACCAACATTTTGTAACACATAAGTGTAACATGTTCCACAAAAATATAATCATCCATCCACCAAATAAATTTAAGGGATCTTGAAGTGAACAACCATTGTTCCAAACCAATATAAAATTGCTACTAAATTTCTGCAATTTTTTATTTGTTGTGATGAACTATTCATCCATGAATCTGGGTTATTCCACTCCAAATATCTGCTTTATACATGAAATTTATAAGGAAACATTGCATTCATTTTCTTCAAATGTGTAACCATCTTCGTCAAACACATTTGATGGTGAAATATTTAACAAGATGCCATATATAATCACCTTTAAAATACATCTACAAAACTATGCCCTTGAGTTGATTTTGGTTGACAACTTTCACAAATTGTTATTGCTAGTTGGAGTTCAACCAAATTCCTATGTTAGAACTTCTAATGAGGAGACTCAAACTTATACATAAGCATATAATTATTGAGCTCATGCTATCTCTTCATGGACATTGTTGATAATTTTCTGGCAACATTGAATCTAGGATAAAGCATTGCACATGTATTGTCTTAGTAAATGTAATTCAATTTTTTTATATAAGATTCTTGCACATCCATTTATACCCCTTCACATGCAACAACTTTTAAAATATATAAATTTATTCCTGGTAGCCTATCTCTTAGAAAAGTTAGAAATCAATTCAATTCATCATCACTAAGATCTATGCCATCCACCTTGCCTCCCTCATTTTCCACAAAGCCCAAATTTTCTGTGTTATTTATTTTTTAGTTTCTTTCATCTACACTTCTTGTGGAACCTAAATGATTGGAATCTTCATCTTCCAATACCTTTATAGAATCTCTTGGTGTCCCTCTGGCTCTCTAAAGGTAAATTTCCTATTGCTTGTATCTAAAAATCCCCATATTTAGTTACAAAGATGTCAAATAAGGGGACATCTATTGATTGAATATGATACCTGGTTCAGAGCATTTAAGATCTCTATCTTGATGATGAATGTTAGTGAAAGAAGAAAGTAGTTGGCTTGGATTTGGATGAATTGTGCTACAATAATGTCACAATTGCAGTAATTCATTTCTCAACTAAATCTTATACATTCATATACTTTTTTAATTCCACAATACACACTGCTGAAAATCTTCTTGAGCTTGACATACTCAAATGTTGGAAACTTTTGTACAGATACTAATGTCTAAAGAATTGGTAGTTATTCTAGTGATTAGCACCCAATAACATTTCATATATGAATTTTTTCAGATGTATTTTTCTCTATTTAGAACAACTAAACAAATCTAAGTATCGCCACCACATCCAAATTAATGCTCACCTTATCCCATCACATTTCTAAGGTGCTCATAGAAAAAAAATGGAGAAAATAATACAATCAATCATAACTTTGCAAAAATGTTGATATGAAAGACGATAAAAATATGATTTTTAATATCCTCCTTCATATGATGGGGCTAACACTAGAAGATGAGAAAAGTAGTTTAAATTTAAACCTAATGTTACATATGTACCAGCTTCACTAGATTTTGTTCCAACTAAAAAATTTTGAAACCCTCCAATGTAAACTTTGATATAGAATAAAATTTGAATCTTTCTTCTTCATTAGGTTCTGAGTGAAATAAGCTAAGCCTCTCATTAAAGTCTGAGAAACCTTTCCATATCCATATGTCGTGAAGTGGTGACTATAACTTTGTTTCACAAGATTCTTCACACTACTAACATGAGTTTGAGTGATACATAAATAGTAACAAGATTTTTTCTTTGTAAAATGTGTAACATTGCGTTCCTTGAATACCATAATCTTTGGGATTGAGGTAATATCATCCATACCAAATTCTACGGAATTACTCCCTAGAACTGCGATAAAATTTACTAATGGCTTTCTATCTGGTCATGTATCTTCGACTTTAGGAACCACTAGAAAAATAAATGAACTTACACGTGTAGTAATGAAATGTCCTTGTGGAAAACAATTTTCCACTAAAACCAAAACTGGACTACAGGAAGGCTTTAGACAGTAAGCAGTTTCAGAGCTAGGGCATCCAATGATAATGTGTTTTCACAAAACCAGAAAATGTTGCGGCGCCCTCTCCATCAAATGTGAAGAAGCCCAAGGGATCCGCAATTCTTCACAACAGTTAATACTTAAATCCCAACACCCATTATACCTTAGATGATTGACATCTAGCATTGATATGTGCATTTCGCTATTGGAATTTGACCATTCTCTTGATGCCATAATAGGATTGACACAATGGTATTGGTTATCTCCATGCCTCACATTAGTGTAATATGTGTTGAATGTTATCTTGAATTAACTCCTTTTTATTTTAAAAATAGTAAAAATCCCACATCGTTCTGGCAACAATATTATATAAACTTTATAAAGATGATTTCCCACAATGCTTTCTAACGCAAGTTTAAATAAAACCTTCCTAGACCTTTGCCATTGTATCCTTTTCACTAAGCACCATATCCTCCTCAACCATTTCCTCTTCCACCATGCATTGGTGTAGGGGTGATTTTAGGGGTGAATGTTCGCCCTTTGGCGAAATTAAGGGGTTTTAAATTTTTAGTGGGTGAATATTTTGTATCATAGATTTTTACAAATCACCTCAAATAGCCCACCTTATTTTAAGGGAGAGGGTAAAAAAGGTAAATTTAGCCCTTGAAATTAGGAGTTACAACCTTCCATTCGCCCATTTTCAAGAATAGGTTTTATTTAAGTGAATCCATTCGCCCATTTTCAAGAATAGGTTTTATTTAAGTGAATCCTATGGGCCAAAGGCCCAAATACCATATTTATAAAAGAGGCATGGTAAATTAATAAAAATATATATAAATGAGAGGTATGGTAAATAAATAAAGCATTTTTTATATTTACTCCATAAGTCACCTTATATACATGCAAGGGTGTAGACAAATAAAAATATAAGTAAAGTGGAGGTATGGTAAATAAATAAAACGTCTTTTTATACTTACTCAAAAGGTATGGTAAATAAATAAAAATATAAATAAACTAGATGCATGGTAAATAAATAAACCTCTTTTTATATTTAGTCCATAACCCTCGTTCTATTTATGAAGGCTCAAGAAAGAGGTTTTATTTAAGTGAATCCTATGGGCCAAATACCATATTTGTAAAAGAGGTATGGTAAATTAATAAAAATATAAATAAATGAGAGGTATGGTAACCAAATAAGACATTTTTTTATATTTACTCATAAGTCACCTTATATTTACGACCACTCAAAAAATGCTTTATATTTAGGTGAAACCTATGGGCAAAATACTATGGGACAAATACCATGGACTAGATTGTTATTAATACTATGCAAAAAAACATTATTGACCGTAATATTAGTATTAATAAAAATAAAAATGGCACATGGTATTGACCCATGGTATTCACCAAAATGGCTCATGGTATTGACCCATGGTATTCACCTGGAATGTAGCCTATTTAAATGGGGGAATTAAACCAACATAGATCCATCTTTACTCTGGATCTACTAACCCGCGAGAGGTATCAAATATCATGATATGCAAACTAGCATAGAGTGAAAAAATATTTGATCCCTCTCAAGGCTTGGTGGATCAATGTATTTTAAACATTTTGGCTTGGTTAAAAAAAAAAAAAATCAACTATTAATTTTATTAATTTTTATTAATTACTAATAGTAATTTTTAAGCTCTAGGTTTATGATAACCCATGGTAATACCAATATCTTACAAGATTTTATAATTCAGCAAAATATTCGCCATGCCTGGTGAGAGATTCGCCAAAAAATTATAAATACATATTATATTATTGATAAAATCGCCTTCCATTTTTCCTATATACCACGGAGATTCGCCCATTTATTATACTTATAAATTTAGAGGGGGTTCTTAAAATTTTCCCTATTCAAAATTGACAAAATTTTCTCCAAATTTCTTGAAATTTGGGTTGGACCTTCTCTATCAAGTGTCATGCTGGGCTAAAGAGGCTTCGGCCAATATTTGAATATGATCATGCTCCTTTTGCCTCTTTTGCTTCTTTGTTGCCTTCTTCAATTTTGCCTTTAGATTCCTTATTCGTGCCTTGGAACTCATATTTCGTGCCCTGTAATAGAAAACCATGTGCCTCAACAATGCTTTATCCCTATTGGCCTTGTCTAGCAGTCTCTCCAAGTGGATGTTGATTCTCTCAAGCCAAGACTCCCGATCATCATTAATATCTTGCTCCAATGTAGTGAACTCAATCCTCCTCCTTTGGGCAGCTTGACGATTCTCCCGGATGTTTTGTAACTCCATGATTGCTTGCTGATCTTCAAGCTGCTTATTCCTCTGCTCCAAGTATTTCATAGTCCACTTAGCCCTCTCCAAGTCAAGGGACAAAGCTTTGATCTCTGTCTTTTGCTCCTGGATGCTATCTCGAAGATGTGCATTTTGCGGGCCCATGTCTGTATCATCATCCTGAACAAGAATAAAGTCTCACTCACTTGAAGGCCCCTCGTCCTATATTGGCCTCTTGCCTCTTTCCTGTACCTGTACCTGTGCTGTTGATGACTGCAACGAGACCCCTTCCACCCCAGGTGGAGATAGTACTCATTAGGCTACTGCAAACAATCCCCTCATGCCTCTCTGATAGGTGACATATGTCGGCACACTAGTAGTCTCTGCCTCCCGACCTCCATGCTGCTGTGAAGGTTCACCTGCATCATGAACAACCTCCTGATGAGCTGCTGAAGCTGTGAAGAACTCACGGGAAATGAAGTCTTCCCATGTGATACCCTGCAGGCCAAGCTAATGTACAACAATGATCTTGATGAGTGCATAGTGATAAATGCTATTGTACTGCTGTTCAGGAGTCTTCTTCTACACAAGAGTGGTCATCCTCTTGATGTTTCGGCACATGAAATATGGAATGTTCACCAACCTCATTCTCATGAAATGCATCAATAACCTGATATGGTATGCATAGAGGTGTGAGAAGCGGCCTTCACAACTGAAGTATCTGATAATGAGTCTCATCAATGGCACATAAGATTACTTCAAAAACCAGAATGGGAATACCCTGTTAAGCTGCCTCAAATAGCTAGGCTTGATGTAAGGTTTATAATATGCTCTATCTAGCTGTTGCATATTGTTCCACTCTTCACCTATATTCAGTATCCCGGTGGCTAGCGAGATGGTTTCTGGTGTCAAGGTGAAGTTTAATCCAGCAAAAGTAACATGACCATCATGCAGATGTAAAACGAACAACCGAACTAACTCCGGATGATGTTGGATCTGAGAAATCATCTCACAATACTGAAAGCATGACTGTTGCTGAAAGAATGTTATTACAAGCGGGCAGGCCTGCAATTAAGTCAAGGAAGTGGGCTCTTCTCTGACATGTCTGCCACCCTTACAAGGCCTTCTCGGCACATTAAGCTCAGTGGTTGAGTCACTGTTGCTCATATTCTTGCTCATATGATGAATCTGTCTCTGTCATGGTGTTGCAATGTGTATAATAATTGTATGTTTGTTTGGTGTTTGTGCTTTCAATGCCAGATGTGCCAAAGGGAAATGAGGGACTGTGGGAAAAGTGGATGATGGAGTTTGTCAAGTGAAATTTGAAATGTGAAAACAATCACCTTGAGGAATGTGGGGATTTAGGGATTTTTCAAATGATATGGGAGAGGGAGAATGATAGGGAATGATAGGATTTTAGGATAGGGAAAATGGGAAGCGGGTATGAGTGGTTTGGGAGGTTAGAGGATAAGGGATTAACTATAATGATAGGATTATGAGAGGGAAGGGATCACAAGTGGGAAAAGAAACTTGGCACCAAAATAATAACTTCAAAACACCAATTTCACAACCCCAAAGGAGAAACTTTTAATATACACACAGGATTTATATCTTCAAACTTCAAACCTTTAAATCCTCCCTCCAAACAATGCCCACCACAAGCTAAACTCAATTGAATAACTCTTGAACTTACTTGGAGCAGAAGAAATGGCTTGTTTTTGAGTTTTGATGGCAGAGGTGATATAAAGCTGGCCTGTCAGCTCTGTGCACCGCACACAAACCCAGTGTGCCACGCATCCTGGATGCACCGCAACAGTGTAAATTTACACGGTGAATTTGTGCCCAATGCGCCGCGCAACCTATGTGCACTGCGACCTCCTCCAATGCACCGCACACACTTCCAACACACAATCTTGGCCTTCAAACACAAACTTCGCTCCTCCAGAACTTAAGTGGATTGCAATTGACCTCTTGGCATACCAATCGATGAAAATTGGCGTGAACAAGCAAACTTTAAACTTCAAACATAACCCCTATGGAGTAGTTTTGATATAAATGTAGGGTTTAAAGTTTGGCCTTCGAACTCTTACAACCACCTTTCCAAATCAATGGCAATGGCCACTAACACTTACTTGGAGCAAATGAGTTGAATCGGTTTGATTTTTATTGAAGCTGGGATGATTTTTGTCTTGGAGGTCTTGTGCGCCGCGCACAAGCCCAATGCGCTGTGCCAGTGGAGAAAATCACTGTGGCAGGAGGCCCAGTGCGTCACGCAGCCTATGTGCGCCGCACTCTAAACCAATGCGCTGCACGCCCTCTAAACACAGTATTGGCTTTGAAAATCGCCCTCTTACCACTAAACTTCGACTTTCTTTGATCTTCTTGGATGCAAATGACATTGATACACATAGAAATATCTTCATAAAGACATGGCTTTGATTTTTGTCTCTCAAAAACCCATCTTTGTAATGTTTGGCATCGACACTTTTTCACATTTTAATACAACTCTATTTTACAAATTTCCTTTTTTATTTTGGCTTAAATCATGAATTTTTGGGCTATTTTTACAGGGATGGTGGCGTTGAACTTCGGCAAAGGATGGCCAGAGTCTACATTTGAAGTACTACATGACGAAAAACTTTAAAAATACATATTTATTACAAACAATTAATTTGACGATTTCCTCTTGAAAATAGAGTTTTGAAGAGGAATCGTCCTTGAGCATTATTGATGATAAAAATTTGAAATGAAAACTTATTTTGATCCTCCCTCTGGCCTGCTGGCTATATTGGTCACTTTGAGGAATAAATCAACTAAACCCTAGACCTAAAAGACCTAAAAACCTTAACTGACCAAGAGATTAGAACAGGACTGTAAGTGGCCTTAAAACTTGATTTTGATGAACAGACCTGAGCCAGTAGGGCAAGGCATGAGGGGTAATGAATGACAAGACCCTTCTGTTAGATTATGGCATGCCCCTAGCGGAATGCAACTGAGTAAATCGAGCGAGACACCTAAAAAAATGAAATGCAAAAGAGAAATTTTGATCGCTGATGGAGGGCTGACGAGACTGACTCTAACATCTTGCAGCTCATGAGAGTGAGCTGAGCCATGTAAAATCTGTTCAACAAATTAATAAAACAATTGAGCAGCGCAACAACAACAGGGTGGTTTTTTTCCTAAGGAAGGATTTTCCACTAAACATACTTGTTTCCATTGTGTTGATTGATTTTATGGTTGCATTTTTAATTTGATGCTCTGATCTATGGTTGTGTTTTTCAGTTTGTGCATGGATTGAAAGATTAATATTTGGAGAAGACCTTTATATGTGCTTTCACTACTCATTCACCCCCCCCTCTCCAGTAGTGATATAGTTTCCAACAATTGGTATCAAAGTGGGGTTCTCGGGTGAAACTTGATTGCTAAGGAGTGGATCTTAGATATTTTGGCAGATTGTTTTGCAAATTTTCCGAAATGGATCAACAAGGTATTCCAGTACTTCATGAAGATAAATTTGCAACTTGGAGAGTGAATTTGGATTTGTATTTTTTATGCATTGATGAAGATATTTTGCTATTAGTTGAGTATGGAATTAGAGATGAATCTAATGATTTGGCTAGAAAAGATGATTTGAATAGTATTTCAAAGTCTGATAGCAAGTTTGTGAAGAATTTTGAGACTGCCAAAGATATGTTGGACAAGTTGCAGAACTTGTATCATGGAGGAAAATTGCATATTTTAGAAATGGAGAAAAATGCAATGGAATCTACTTTTATTACAGTAATAAATAAATCCTCATCACAAGAAGATGAAGGAACTAGTGATCATAGTGTTAGATATAGCACTAATCTTGAAGGAAAAAAAAGGAGAGATCAGTTGCAAAGATGATGAGAAATCCAAGGTAAAGGCACTAGAAGTAGAGGTTCAAAGGCTCATGGTTGAAAATAAAGACCAACAAATGTTGCTACAAATGTGTTATGAAAATGAGTCTGCATTCAAAGAAGAAATTTTACATCTAAAAACTCACTTGCAAAAAGGAATGAAGATTGAAATTGAAATGAGGAATCAATACAATGAGTTTGAGGATGAGTTTCACAAATTCAAGGGTGAAGCAATTTCTACAAGAGAAGAATTGGAGAGGTTCAAAACTAGTGCGCAAGCATATACAAGCAAATAAAAAATTGTTGGAGCACCTAGTTACAAGAAAAATCATGACATATGTGTCATGCAACATGCAACATAACAAGCGAAGAAGGCCCAAGCGGCAGAATAGAATTGGAAAGTGTTATAGTTGTGGAATTCGTGGACACATGGAAGCAATATTCAGTAATGGAAAGATCAAATTATCTCATCAAAAGGAGCAGCCAAAGGAGAATCTACTTCAAGCATGCATGAAAAGGAAATCTGCATCCACTAGGTATAATAATCCATTTTATGGTTATTGTTTCTCATGCAATGATTTTTGCCAAAGGGTTATTGACTGCAGGGCACATGCAAGGAATAAAAATAAGATCAACATAAGATAATCCTATTCATTTTTTTCCTGGTCACATAAGATGTTTTGTTTGTGACAATATTAGCCATAAGACCAAAGACTACAAGCTTATCATGTGTTTTAGGAGATCCATCCAGAGAAATGAGAATATGCAAGGGCAAATGCATAAGAATAAGAAGGATTGGCAGATGAAAGTTTGGAGAAGAAAAGAGTAGCAAGGGTATCCCACCAAAAATTGAGGCCTGCATGGTCTCAAGGGGAGAATATGGTTGCATTATGAGTTGCATGAAAATTCTTAATTATGCAGCCATATGGGAAAGAGTATGAGAAGAAATATATGCATATTGTTGGAGATGCATGTGTTTAAGGGGAGTCCCTAAGGTTTCAAGTATTATTTCCACTTTTTTTCTCTATTTTTATTCTAGTTTGTTTTTAGTTTGAGTATCCATGTGCATCTATTGATAGTTTTGATGAAGTTATATGTTTTGGTTCCTGTTGATGCTAATGTTGATATGGCAGTGATATAGTTATTCTCATGCACATGGCCAAGGTGTTGATTATCCATGCACTAGCACACGTTTTGGTTAGTGCTCCTATTTGTTGTTATTATACATGGAGTTTATATTGTTGCTCATGCAGGGCTAGTATCTTGATGAATATACCATGGATTATATTATCATTATTGCTTCCATATAGAGCATATTCATTGCTCATTATTTCCATGTACTCGTGATATTTCATGTTTTGGGCATGTATTGATGAGAGCACCATTGTGTGCAAATGTAATGTTGGGAATAATACTGAGAAGGGGGGGGGGGGGGGGAATCAGTGTTTACAAATCGATAAATTTTTCTTTTCATACTCAAACTTGTATACACTACTTTAATGAAGGTAACTTGCGTGTACATGCAACTATTTTTAAGGAAACAAACATATATCCAACAAACTTATGATCCAGTTAATTCATCAATGCATCAGTACTTCATTAACCATATAAACAATAAAAAAGTATAGTAATAAAAAAATAAACTGTCACACATAAGCAACACACATGGACACCAAGATTTAAGGTTGAAACCCAATGCAGGACAAAAACCACCTACTACTGTCTTCTTTTAATATAAGAAAACCCTGTTTACAATATTGTACTAGTGTAATCTCATAATAGTACGCAGGCACCCACTTGCATAAGGCTACAACCTTCTCTCATTCTCCAGCTTCTACTGGAAGGGAGATACGACCCCCTACCTCTTGTACTAGCCGATTCATTTACTATTATGTAGGCACTAACCTACAGAAGGCTCCAACATTCACTCATTTTCTAGTTGCTACTGCAAGGGAGCTCCAACCCCTTAGCTCTTGTATTTGCCGATATGTTTACCAATACTTAGGCCCCGACCTACAGAAGGCTATGACCTTCTCTCTTCCTCCAGGGACCATGTTTCATAAATTTTCAGACTAGATACTCCTCAAACACAACACCACAATCTGAAGGTCACGTTTCATATAATTTTCATACTAGACCCATTAACAACACTGAAGCTCATACTGCAATACAACCAATCACTAAAAACCCATCATCACTAAAGAAAATCACAATCAATCAATCTGAATATTTAGAACACTATCACCAGAACACAAAGAAGAACCCAAAACTCTACAACAACAACTAGAACCAACTACAACTTCAAACATCATATTTCATAATGTATACACTACTTCGATGTGTTGAATGAGCGTGTATACACACTTTTATCAAAGAAAACCAACGTACAGATCTGCAAATACTAATTTAAAACTTCACAATTATTCCAAACTTCAATCATACAAAGATCATAACATTTACAGAATAAAACATTCGTTAGTATTCAGATCTAGACTATCCATGATCAAACCACATAATGATAATTCATGTCAGGTCTTATGATCCTGATCCAAAATTAGATCTCATCCATCATCATCCACTTAGGTGCATCCTTAGTTTAGATCAAGAAAAGCATCAAAACCACATAATGTGAATATTTGCTTTTGATTTATCTCTTCATAAGATATTCATAACTTGCAAACTTATCCCATTGATCTTCTCCTCCTTATATAGTTTTAGGTCTTTCTCAATACCTCATACCAAAACCACTTAGGACCAATACCTCAGACCAATAGCTCAAACCAAATACCTCAGATCAATACCTTGGACCAAAACCTTGATTTTCCATTCCATATGCGATTTTCCTTCTGTGAAAGTGCATAAATATGTATACGCTCCTTTTTTTCTATTAACCCACGTGTATATGCTACTTTGACAAAATGAACCAGCATATACCTCTCTTTCTTCAATCTCTAGAGTTTGATCCGGAATCCTTTTTTTTAGCCTGTTTCACTGTGAACTGTCATCTATGTGAGCTTCCATCAAGGACAACACCTATATCATAATGCTAAAAATCTCCCCCTTTGGACTTGATGGCAACCATAACACCAAGATAGTCTCCCCCTTTGACATCAAGGGAAAAGGGCAGACCACGATATTCTCCCTCTTTGATATTCATTATGCTGCCCATGCTCTCCTTGAATACATGCAGAGTCTGCATAGATATTTTTTCAAAAGAATAACATGACTCTATAACTCAAATAAGTGAGTATGACATCCCTAATACCAATGACTCATACATACATCAATCACCCAACCAAGTGGGGATACACCAAATTTGACTCATCCACCCAACCAAGTGGGGATATACCAAAAGTTTATACATGACTGAAATAACAATTATTACATCATTCTTCCCTTGCATAGTGGGGCTACAAATTAGGTATTTTAATGACCTTTACATCAAATGATATACCTGACATTTATAAAAAGAACCAACAATCTAAACAAGACCATGATAGTCATTAGCAACTATCATACACCATATATGATTTGCACCATAAGTATCTATCAGCAGCATCAAGATCAATAGCCTGTATATGTCCATCATCAAAAGAGTCACCTAAATCAAAGAAATATGTGGATCAAGAAGTATAAGCATCTTAATGTATCAAGATCTTCTACCATAATGTCAACAATGCATTATTAGAAACATATGCTCGCCTTGAACCTGTGCCTGTCGTTCACTGTCAAATCTGATCATTGCAAATATCAGTAAGAATCATCAAGGCATCATCATCAATCAGATATACATCAAGTCATCAACAACTTATGAGGGCCAAGAGCACTTCTACATATTATCAATAGACTGTAATCATCATCAATCAGAATAGATATTTGAGAATTGACTAAACCATATCAGAAACCAACATATACGCAACTGTCCAGCTTCTAACTCATGTATATACTTGACTTGTCTTCATGATAGATGCGCATGAGATTTAGAACACTTAAGTTTCATACTTTCAGCTCCCCTTGAGTATGTTATGTCTGTATACTGTGCTATGCCACACCCTTCTCACTGTACTTCCTTCTTCTTCCATACCTTGGAGTGTGATGATGTTTTTTCCTTTTGGTATGTTGGTCGAAATTTGCTCCTACATTCTTTTGATATATGCCCAAACTTGTTACAAGCATAACATCTTATATGTTTCATATTCCTTTATATCAGCCAATGGATTTGTGACCAAACATATTGCAAGAAAAACAATATCCCTTAAAGTACCTGGAAGCTGATTATCTTTTTATGTGACGGTTATTAGCTTGAACCAATCTACTTCTGCATCTAGCTGCAACATGTCCAATATTATGAAATACAAAACATTCAACAGTATTCATCAGAGGAAATAACTGACTATCACTTCCATAGTTAGGAGCAAATGTTTTTATTTGAAGACTTTCTTTCCTTGGTTTTTGATGGGGTTGACCTCTTATCTCCTTGTTGAGAATTTCAGATTTTGAATTAGATCTCCTTGCCTCATATTATGAGCTAGATTCACCTTCAACAGTTTCATGAAAACCAATACCAGTTTTGATGGTAGGAGACCTTTGACTACTAAGAATATTATCAAAAATCTTAGTACTGTCTTGAAATCGTAACAGTTTATCCTTTTCTTCTAATTTACCTTTTAAGATATTTACCTCAACCTGATATTTCTCTTCCTTTTCTAGATATTTCTTCTTCATGATTTCTTTAGCCTTTCTTCCTTCTTCCACTTATCGCCTTAGTTTGAGAATCTCATTTTCTTGTTCTTCATTTTTTTGAGGTAGTTCTTCATTTTGCTTATTTAAATTTTCAAGATCTTCTTTTAGAGAGAGGATCTTAACTTCAAGTCTTTAATAGTAACTGGATCTATCTTTAAGTCTCTTGATTGTTGTACTCTTTTCATTTACTTCATTTCTTAATGATGTCACTTCATCATGCATCTTTTGACATTGATCTTCCTTTTCCTTGTACTGCTTCCTTACTTTGTTTACTTCCTCCAGTTGGGATTTTAATCTAGTATCTTCTTCTTTGAAGGCACACTCCCTTTTGTTAAATAGATCTTGTTGATCTCTAATTTTTTTAGTGAGTCTTTTAACTTCTGCCTCTATATTTCTTTCACTATCTCTTTCAGTATCTTCAACATTGCATGAACAAAGAAAAGTATCAACAAAAGACCAAAAAATTGTACCTACTACTTCTTTTGTTTGTTCATTTTCAATCTGAGGTGATTCTGAAGCTGAATACTTGCTTCCACCTGATGGCCAATTGTCATTGTTCCTTTGAGATGTCTTCTTATTCTGAGGCACTTTCTTCTTTAACGTCTTTCCATTTGTTTCTATGGATATCCTTCAAGCGATCAAGTTTTTGCCAAAGGACCTGCTTTGATACCAATTGTTGGGAATAATACTGGGGTGGGGGGGTGAATCAGTATTTACAAATCAATAACTTTTTCTTTTCCTCCTCAAATTTGTATATGCTACTTCAGTGAAGGTAACTCGTGTGTACACACAACTATCTTTAAGGCAACCAACATATATCCAACAAACTTATGATTCAATTAATTCATCATATGTTGATCTTTAATCAATGCATCAGTACTTCATTAACCATATAAATAGTAACCAAGTGCATTAATAACGGAATAAACCATAACACATAAGAAACACACATGAACACCAAGATTTAAGGTGGAAGTCGAATGCGGGAAAAAAACCACTAGTTGTTGTCTTCTTTTAATATAAGAAAAACTTGTTTACAATCTTGTATTGGTACAGACTCATACTAGTACGCAGACACCTACCTACAGAAGCCTACAACATTCCCTCATTCTCTAGCTTCTAGTGGAAGGGAGCTACGACCTCCTAGCTCTTGTACTAGCTGATCCGTTTACTAGTACGTAAGCACTAGCCTATAGAAGGCTACGACCTTCTCTCTTCCTCTAGGGACTACATTTGATAAATCTTCAGGCTGGATACTCCTAGACCACAACAACACAATCTGAAGGCCACGTTTAATTCAATCTTCATACTGGACCCGTCAATAAAATTGAAGCTCATACTGCAATACAACCAATCACTGAAAACCCATCATCACTAAAGAAAATCACAATCAATAAATCTGAACATTTAGAACACAAAGCAGAACCCAGAACTTTGCAACAATAACTAGAACCAACTGCAACTTCAAACATCATATTTCATAATGTATACGCTACTTTGATGTGCCGAACAAGTGTGTATACATGCTTTTATCAAAGAGAACCAACGTACAGATCTGAAAATACTAATTTAAAACTTCACAGCTATTTCAGACTTCAGTCATACCCATATCATAACATTTACAGAATAAAACATGTGTTAGTATTCAGAACTAGACTATCCATGATCAAACCACATAATGATAATTCATTTAAGGTCTTATGATCCTGATCCAACATTAGATCTCATCCATCATCATCCACTTAGGTGCATTAAGCAAACCATCGAAACCCATAACATGAATATTTGCTTTTGATGTAACTCTTCATAAGATATTCATTACATACAAACTTATCCCTTTGATATTCTCCTCCTTATATAGTTTTAGGTCTTTCTCAGTGCCTTAGACCAAAACCACTTAGGACCAATACCTCAGACCAATACCTTGGACCAAAACCTTTATTTTCCATCCCATACAAACTTTTTCTTCTGTGAAAGTTTGTGCATACATATACACTCCTTTTTTTTGTTAACCCACGTGTATACACTACTTGGACAAAATGAGCCAGTGTATACCTCTCTTTCTTCAATCTCTAGAGCCTGATTTATAATCCTTTGTTGTTAACATGTTGCACTGTGAATTTTCATCTATGTCTGTTGCCATCAAGGACAACACATGTATCATAATGCCAACATGTAAAAGACATGTACTATCATTGTGTCATCTTTTGGGATAATTTCTCATGGAGATACCCATGGTGTCTAGCATGCATTGTCATTAGCTATGTATGGTTCAATGGGAGTCCAAGTTATGTTTCATTTTTTATATCTTTGATGTAGCTCCACATTTCGGGTGCATCATGTAAACTTGGGTCCATAGAGTCATGGTTAGTGATAGGAGAGTTTATAGATGATTCATATGTAAATCATGTATATTTGTCACAACTATGCATTTGCTCCATGAAGCATTATATTGTAATGTATATCATGTCCAAATTTAGTTGGAGTCATGGTCCATGCGTAGTAGTATCTTGAAATTGGCAAGTAGGTTTATTGCACTAGGAAGATGTGTTTCTTTAGCACACAGAGTGTATGATTACAACCCCATTACAATCTTAGGTGGAGCATTTTCAATTTTCAGAGTTTGCATGACATTGGCTAGTGGTGTTGGCCTTCAGTTTCCTTGTTTTACATGCTTATCTTGCCAGAGATATTTCTACGGGTTGCGTCAGTATAGTATTAAGCATGACAAGGGGAGTCCTCTCATCCGACACAATATTGGCATTGTTATTTAGTATCAACAAGGCCCTTTGCCATTGATTTGAAAGGGGGAGAGAAATTTAATGGATAGTTGCAGCTTCAATTTATGGAGATCAACCTCACTTGTTGGATGGAGATTGACATCAATGCCAAAGGGGGAGTTTGTTGGCATTGCAGTGTTGGCAATGATCTCAATATGGTCATGGTTCTGCTTGACATGTGCATGTGTGTTTGGCTTGGTGGTCCTAGTGGTTGCCATTGACGTTAACATACTTGTGGAATGAATTATTGGAGATGATGTTGCTTAGTGGAGATGATTTGGAGGCTAAGTAGAGATGGACATGTAGTGTTGGAGATGTTACTACTGCAGGTGGTTGGAGTGTTTCTCTAGGTGT
The DNA here is from genome assembly GCA_000404065.3 of Pinus taeda. NCBI lineage: Eukaryota > Viridiplantae > Streptophyta > Pinopsida > Pinales > Pinaceae > Pinus > Pinus taeda. The sequence goes on along the minus strand of APFE031741948.1, from coordinate 4,565 downwards.
TGAATGTCTCTACATGTCTTGGAGACATTGGATATGTTGATACATGTGTTGAGTTGTGGCTACTTGTATTAGAGATGCCTCTTTCGGTGTTGGAGGAAGTTGTATGACATATTATTGTTGTTGCAGGATCTTGGAGATGCTGCTATAGGTATTGGAGATGTTTAGAGAGGTTGTGGTTGCTGCTTGAGATGATAAAGGTGTTGGTCTTGGTACTAAGGTTGGAAAAATAGATCTTGCATGTCATTGACTTATTCTTAGCTTATTTCATTAGTTGTAGACTTGAAATATAGTTTTGGAAGAGTGATCAAATGTTGAAGAAGGTGTTCCATCTGTTGGCATAGGTTTTTGACTTAAGATCCTTTGATTTTCTTCATCCTTAGCCCTAGTCACATGGAGCCAAGGCAGTGGGAGCAACTGTAAAAATCCAACCGCATGAAGACAGGCCTATGGGAGTGACTATGATGTTCCAGTCACATGGTGACAATAGTGTGCATGTGACTGAGCATTTTCATGAATTTTTCTCCTTATTTCTCACATTGCTCAACTAATTTTTATGTTGTGGTGACATTCTTGTTCAAAACTTTTTATTTTATGGCCAGAAAAGTTCAGGGGACCTCCATAATTTGTTTAAAGTTTAAAATATAAAAAAGGAAAGCGGAGTTAGTGGTTGATAGAGTCAATGAGCTGAATTTGGATCAAATCAAGCATATGACCAGAGTTGTGAAGCCCTGTCATTTTTTGTAATTATTGAGCTGAGTACCTGAGTTCATTTACATATTGGAGGAAGCTCAATGATAGTATGGTTGAGTCTTTGGTGTTTTGAGTGAGTGTGGAGGATTGTGTGTAAGCTGCATGTGTAGTCTAGTGTAGAATTTATGAAGCAGTTTGCAGTTGTAGCAACAATGAGTTGAATTATTTTTCATCCATCACATTGGTGTAGTGTGTGAGAAGATGAAGTGTGGATTGGAGTAGTGGTTGATGATATTGTGTGACAGTTAGTGGAGATTTTGGAGATTGTCTTTTATTATTTTGTTCTTTAGTTTTTTATTGGAGCTTTTGATTCAAAATGATGGTGTTGTTGTAATGTTCATGTTGAATGGATTGGGAGTCCAGTCTGAAAATATATGAAACGAGGCTCACACGGAGAAATTGAAGGCACAAAGGCTTTAGAGTATACAATGACTTGGTGGATTCGGTAGAAGGAAGAGATTTCTCCATCCAATAGGAGTTGGATAGTCCAATGGTAGTTGCGCGATTATCATTGATTGTGGTGGACTTCAGTGGATGGTAGTTTGTAGATCCATGAGAGAAACAATTTCATGTATGATAAGTACCAGCATACTGTGAAAGAGGTGATTCTTCTGTCTCATAGGAGTGAGATGATCCATGTAAAATTTGTTCAACAAATTAATAAAACAATTGAACAACGCAACAACAACAAGGTGGATTTTTGTCGAGGGAAGGGTTTTCCACCAAACATACTTGTGCCAATTGTGCTGATTGATTTTATGGTTGCATGTTTATTTTGATGCTCTAATCTATGGTTGTGTTTGAGTTTTTCCATGGATTAAAAAATTAATATTTGGAATTTTTTTTTTTATATTTACTCACTACTAATTCACCTCCCAACCCCTCTCAGTAGTGATCTAGTTTCCAACATAATCTATATATTGTTTGAATAATAATAATAATAATAATAATAATAAATTTATAATTTTGTTAATTTTTATGCTTTTTTTCTAATCTTGATAATGAGTGATGTGACTCTGGATTGATTTCTATCAACATTTACCATCCATTTAATTTATATAACAACTATAATATAACTAACATAAATTAGTTATAAATGGACTTTACAAATAACCATCACACACTCAAAATGACTCATCACCATTATTCAACTAAAAACATTCTACCACTTCAAATAATTAACTCATAAACTAATCAAAATAAAATTTCAATTTTTTTTTGATATTTTGAACTATAAACTTATTATTTTATATTTAAAGAGAATGAACTTTCAATTAAAAATAATTATTTAAGTTTTATTTTCAAATTAAATTAAAATAAAAGTTTCAACTAATTAAAAAAAAACACTAAACCATTCTCTCCCCATTTATAAAAAAAAATCTATTTAACCAGTAAGAAATAATATTCCTACAAGTATAATGTAATTTTAATATAGGTTGAGTGAATCTAATAGTTAAGAGCATGTGTTTTCCCCTAAGAGGTCATATCTTCAAAATCAGAGAGATACAATATGTATGCCTTCATAAACTTAGTATTCAAATCACTATATAGTCTCACACACCACTATAGTGTGTAGACCCTCACATTAAAATTAACTGGATAATGATAATAATAATAAATGTGATGTCTAAACCATGACTTTAAAATTAAATAATAATAATAATAATAATAAATTTAATTTCACAAATAAATTCAACACCACTCACCATTTAAAACCTCCTTTTAACATGCATACATAAATCTAGACGAGACCTTCCGGATACCATAAGACAGACAGAGACTAAATGGGTTGTAGAGTATTCGATTGGAGAGGAGTTCGATGATTTTGCTGGATAGAATCAGCTAGCAAATTAATTGGGATGGATATTTCCATATTGCTTTGTTTAGTGGCATATACCAAACGCAGCGGCGGTTTTTTTGCTAATCCCACGCCGTTGCTACGGCCTTCGGAGGTGACGATTTGGCTTTCTAAAATCCTTTCGTGGCAGTCTGCGAAAAGAAGTAGCGATTTTCTTGAATGGAAAACGACTTGCCTGGTCTTATCGACATCCGATAAAGTCGCTGCAGAAATCTGAATGTGCAACTCACGCCTCAATATAAATATCAACTCGTCACACGAAGAAGCGCCTAGTCAATCCGTCACAATAAGAAGAAGAAGAAGCGCGTAGCTTCGATCCGAGGGTAACCTCCGGAGAGTCAAGTAGGATGAAGGAAGATGGAAGGTAGGATGGAGGGCAATGTTACTGAATGGGATTGTGGGAGCACTCTGTATGATTCATATGAGCTCGTTTCCTTATGGAATATACTGGAAAGGGTAATGACTGCGTCTAATTCACCACCTGCAGTGCTGACAGTGACAGGTCAGGAAATCCCACGTAAACCCACCTCTTCGTCTGAGTTTGTTTTCGAAAATGTACATGCCAAGTGCCAATGCTGGGTAGTCCACAAACATCCGTTCAGCCGCTTTTTTCGAATGGCGTTTCGCTTTTTGCGCTTTCCTGTGCCGCGGACAAGAATTGCGAAATGCCGGACTCGGGTAACTGTTTAAATTGGATCAGGATCCATAACCAACTCCGATTTCTGTAATTTTGGTATTTGGAACAGATTTACAAAGAAATCCCACCTGTGTTCATCGTTATTTAGATCATTTACATCCTGCATTTCAAGAAACCTTCCATGAAGGCAGACGGCATATGTACGACAAAGTAGAATATATCTAAATGTCTTTTTGTTTATTTTGTTTGTTATTAATCTGCTGTGAACGTTGGCCTATCCACCTCCTTATATCCCGTTACTTCATTTTTTTTTCTATTTTAAATACGTTTAACTACGTTAGCCTCAACGTAACAAAGAATACAAAATACCGACCGTCTTAAAACATAATATTTCAGATAAAAGTTTAAATCGGCATATATCAATTCCTATTTGGTTTGGTGGTGAGGATTGGCAGGTAGGAATTTGGTTTGGTGGTGAGGGTTGGTAGGTTTTTAATGGAGTTGTTTTTAGTGTGATTTTTTGGATTTTTTGGTGTCTGAATTTGATGGAAAATTTTGAAGTGAAATGTTGATTTGTGTTATTTAAATTACCGTTTTGACTCTATATATGGATTCAGCACCCTGGAAAACTCCTAGGGCACTTGGATTGCACAGGATTACCCATCAAGTTTGTGATTTCAATAAATTCCTGCTGAATTTTAGAGAAATTTGATTGGAAAATCTACTGTAAAAACTTCTAAAAAGTCGCATTAAAAACTAGATATTTGACCAGACAAACCCACCCTAAAAATTTCCAAAAAGTTGCACTAAAAGCAACTCCGACAAGTATTTTTATTTCGATGGCAGATTTATGAATAATAAAAAAGTTAAAAAATAATTCATATTTCTTTTTCATCAATTCTCCAGATCAATATTAATGAAATCTGCGATTTAAAAGTTCATTAATTTTTTAAATTAAAAATTAAATAAAATATTTTACAAAATTGAATTAGGTTTTCTGTGATCACAAAGCTTATTGTATATTAAGATTTATCAAAAATATTAATAAAATGTGCAAATCTAAGTTCAGTTATTTTTAACATATAAATTAATTTGTATGTTAAGATTTTTTTGTGAAAATTATGTAAGAGAAAATATTTGTCTAGGGATTTCCAATCATTAAATATGCTTTATTTTCAAGATAAAAAAAGTAAAATAGTTTAGGCATTTGTGGTTCATTTTTTGTCTGGATCTAAAAATTCAGAATAAAGATAGCAAGAAAAACTGCTCACGAATCTCTTCTATCATCATTTAAAATTTTTCCTGATAATGGATCCCTTT
>APFE031741943.1:136811-196942 GCA_000404065.3 Pinus taeda | reverse complement strand
CCCTGAACTCAATCTAAGCTATTATAAATGTTTTCTTCAGTTATAGTAATAAAGGTGTAATTCTTAATTGCTGCCCTTTCACACTATATCTTTCACAGTGATTATTGTTCAGGAATTCAAGTTTGCTCCTGAGGAATATATCTCTTTCCCACACCCCAGCTTAGTGGAAAATTTTTAATTTCTTTTCACTGGTTATTTACATTTCACCGTCATAATTTCAAGTTTGTTTTATGAAGTATTCAAATGGCCCTGTAATTTCAGCTGCTCAACTCAAGATTTCAAAAAACCAGTAGCCACGGACTCCATTTCCCAATGGACTAACATTATCTGCAGATTTCCACTTCAGGTACAGAAAGACATCCTTTCAACCAAACATAAACCAAAACCCTTACTTCATAACTAGCCTAAAATCTCCACAGAACAAAGACAAACCTTAAAGAGAGAGCCCTCTCTGATTACAGTTGGGCTAAAAGCTGTAATCCAAAGATTGGTTAGTGGTTACCCCGACCGTATTCCCTTGGAGTCAAAGGGAACAACCTGGTGTTAACACTAACCTAAGGAAATCTTCCATAGAATGTCTTGTTTGTGGCTAGACCCACTATCAAGCTAGAGGAATTGTTTGTGTTCGCACATAGAATTTTACTTCACCAAAAATTGGCTACTCCACTGGGGATCCAATCCTTCTATTTGTTTTCTTGGAATTTCATGGTTTTGTGTGAACCTTTCTAGTTTTTCCATTTCCATTTAGTTTTTGCTGCTTTGCTTTGCTCACTACTCTGGATTTGAAATTCATAGTAGCAAGTCTAGTCCCAACTCTTGAATTTTTTTTTCTTTACATTATATTCCATATGGTTCTCAAGGAATGGTCAATACACCTTACATCCTTCAGTCTAGACAATATGTTTAGCTTGGTCCATCCACTTTTCTAGGTGGCTCTGGCCAGATTCAATTCAGAAATTTTCCAGGAACTATTCAAGTACTCTTGTAGCAGCAAGGACAACCTCTATAGAAACAAGGGAAACCTTTGTTACAACAAGGGTCAACCGTGCAATAGTAGGGGCCAATGATATCACAACAAGGACAAGTACAACAACTACAGGGGCAACCCTCACAATAGTTGCAACAAACCATGTAGCAGCAGATGTAGCATGCTCCACAAAACTCCCAACCTATGTCTTCGCAGGGCCAACCTCTACAGCTACAGGGACAACCTTCACAGCTACAAGGTCAATCCTTACAGTAGCAGAGCCAACTCGAGTAGTAGCAACCCTTATATGCCTATTAATAGTGTCAACCATTGCAAGGACAAAGCTAGGGTCATGTCTTGCAGTAGCAGGCCCAAAATCCCTATGTCCCAGGACAGTAAGTGAAGAATCCTTATGTCCAAGGACAGTAGGTCCAAAATCCTCTTGTTAAGGGGAAGCATGCTTAAAACTTGTATGTTCAGGGACAATAGGTGCAATATCCATATGTCTAAGGTCAACAAGCTCAACAACCTCTTAACCCGTATGTTGCTTATCAACAACCTATGGCTGGATAGTTCCATGGTGTTCAAGGTCAAAATCCTCCCTACAACCAAGGTAAAATACAGTGGGGGAAAAACCAAATGTCATATGGCTAGAACCTTCCACTATAGGGGAAAAATCAAATGCCATATGGCCAGAACCCTCAACTATGGGGGAAAAATCCTTACTAGCTGGGATGGGCTCCTTCGGTTGGACCCACTTATCGACCTCCAATGCCTTTCAATACTCAATTGTCATTCTTCGCTATAGTAGAGCTTCCAGATGTGCTTCGAATCACGAATGATCAAATTCTTGATTCGTCATACTGGCCTCTAGTTCCATCCAAGATCCCGAACAATTGTCCCAAGTTTGATGGGAAAGCAAAAGAAGATCTTCAAGCCCATGTGATGACATATCACCTCCGGTGCTCGTCAAATTCCTATGTTGATGATTCTATTCATCTCCTTCTTTTCCAATGAACCCTCATAGGTGTTGCAGCCAAGTGGTACATTGAGCTCCCTTGAAGTACCTACCATGACTTCAACTCTTTTGCCATGGCTTTCCTCACATATTTCTAGTTATCGGTTCGCTGTGAAACTAGCACCTATTTGCTGACATCGCTTAAGCAAGATACTACAACACACATCTCCAATCTCATCCATGAATGGAGATGTATACTTCACCTAATCAAATGTGAGATTGTTGACCAATTGCTCACTGAATGGTTTACCAAGTCATTTTTCACTCCAATTACTTGCTATATAGCTATGGGTGGATGCATTACGGAAGAACAAGACATTGATTGTGCCCAATACTTAGATCTCTTTTATTCTCAGTCTGGCACTCTGTATGAGTTATTTTCTGATTCTATGCAACCATCATCCAATCCCACGAAATTAAAGTCGCAGGCTACACCTCCTGTTGATGGAGTAATTGGTTCAATGTCCCAGACCCTTGCCAAATCTTCTTCCAAATAGAAATAAATCTCAAACACTGCTTCCAATAGTTCCTCCCAGAATCCACCTAGCCCTAGTAAAACCTCAGAGGTCCACGTTGTCTAGTCTACCACAACAGACAAATCCTCGAAAGGTAATAAGAAAGACAAAGGCAAGGGTAAAGCCGATGCCCCAAAACAGGGTCCTCCTAAGTATTCTGTTGGTGATTCTTCCCAACAGAAACCTCAGTATCCGTGCCTCATTTTCAAGGAGGATATCTATACTAAGGACTATCCTGAATGGTTTGAAGTTAGTCATTTGTTCAAGGGGGCCCTAGCTGTCCTGAAAGAGCCATTTTCGTCTTAGCATACTCAAATGGTAGACCAACCTCAATCATCTTCTTATTGAGGATCTCAAGTGTTCATGATGAGTATGCTTATTAATGTGGCTAATAGATCAAAATATTATCAAACTCCTTCTCTAATAGCCGAGAAAGAGAAAGAGGTCACCCCTTCCTCTTCTACCTCGATTTCTAGCCCTCTTCATATTGAGCGCCCTCACTCTGATTATGCCATTCAACAACCTTCTCGAGGTGTGCTAAGGAAGTCCTCATACAATCCCAATGCTCGAGCCACCCAACACTATAATATTGTTGAGGATTTGGCTTAGGCGCCATCAACTATGTCTGCTCTTGAGGTACTCCAAAGTTTTCTGTCTCAGTACAAATCATTGATATCAGCTATTAGGGGCATTGATCCTATCGATTCCAACTTGATATATTTTGATCTAGAAAACCACATTTTGCACCTGCCTCATTAGATTTCCTTTCTCATACAGGTGATCATCAATGAGAAAACCATTCATAGGACCATCATCGATGAAAGTGCTTCTACCTACATCATGTCAGTCGCTTGCTAGAAGGTCATAGGCTCTCCTACTTTGAACCAATCCCCTAATACTTTGGAAGCTTTCGACGAGTGTGATTTGCAACCTTTTGATTTCTTACCCAACCTTACCATTACTTTGGAGGGAAAGATAGTACACGTCGAGGTGGAAATTGTTGATGCTAATATCAATTATAGTATTCTACTCGGACAGAGTTGGACCCATGCCATGCATGTTGTATTCTCCTCCCTATTCCATGTGATTCATTTTCCCCATCAAGGGAATATCATCACAGTCGACCAACTATCCTTCTTTGCCTCTTCCTTCTTGGATGGCAATGTTCCGTATGTCAAGGACACTGGTGCTCCTTATGGGAGTGTGGGGACAGGTCTTTTTAAATATTCTGCCTTGATGGAAATCTTTTTGCTCCCACCTCCTCATGTTGCCTCTATTAACATGATCTCAGTCAAATATGATCCTTCGGTCGTACCTTCACCAGATCTTGTTGATACCTAGGGCGAGATTATGCCACTTAGTCCTACTAAAATCAATTATATTGAAATTGTTTCAGCCTCAAGTTTTGTATCCTCTGATTTTCCTATTTCAAGGACTCCCTCAATACTTATTCTCAGTCCCCATGGCTTGGTGCTTCAGAATCTCTTGATCCCTTAGTTTTTGGGCATCAAATCCCCTCACAACATGTTTTGGCACTCAAAGCCCAGGTTTCAGTCAAATGTATTGTAAGACTCCATGAATTATGGGCGTGGAGCACAAAATGTATATTGAGTCATAGGGTTGTCTGCCCTAACTATTGTAATGTAATGTAATGTCATGTTAGCCTAACCATGGTCCACAGACCATGGGATTGTATGTGGAGCAAGGCTCTAAGTTGTAAAGATAGTTGAGCAAGCGGATGAGGGAAGTAGAGATAGAGCATAGAGTGAGAATATAAGTGTATTGGGTCATAGTAGTAGGAAGAGGCTCTACATCTGAGTGTGTAGAGGCCTAGTAAAGTCCACAGCTGAGTGCACAGGGCGGTGTCAAGTCTGTAACCTTAAATGAAGAATAATAAAGAGAAGTTGATTCTAATTCATGTGTATCTATTTTTGTATTACATTCTATGCATTTATACAATTTTGTTTTCACACGCACATATATGAATGCTGGATATACTGTTAAATTGTCGCTAGAATTACACAGATAGGTTAAGTAATCAGATAATAATAAGGTAATGCTAAGGAACTCAGGTAATAATACAGATTGCGCTCTGAATAGGGCTGCATGAAGGCAGCATCAAAGGTTGTCAGGGACTAATAGGTGTGTGTAGCGACGTTTGCACAGGGTCAAACTGTGGACCACCAGAAGCTCATTAGACATCTCCAAGGTGCAGAAACTTGGTTCTAGCACCCTCCCATACTACTTCAGGTGAGACCTTAGTCCACGCTCTGTGGACTGTTGCTGAAAGGGCCAATAGTATTGAGATTTGTTTGGCTAAATCACCTCTGAACTAGGGTTAGGCCCATACAAGCCAACAAATGGTTGCGTTGCCAAGAGCGGGATCTACATAAGGGATGTCTAATGTCATGCCATTGGAATCCAACAAAGAAAGGAATTGAAGAGTGGTTGGACAAGAAGATTCACAAGTTCACGGCACAGGAAAATAGAAACCCGCGAGTATCTAAGGAACAGTGGTTGGAGCACTACTTGTATACAAAAATCCACGAAATTTTCTTTGCTTCCTTTCCTTCTGAGCTGTTTGATTGGATCGCGAAGCCAGAAGATATTCAAGGAAGGTGTAGGCTTGAAAAACCAATCATGTGGACTCCGAAATTAGTGCACAGACCAGAAGCGTCAAGAGATAAGATCAAGTGAGCTGTGGACCATTGGCTCAACCGAATTATAGGAGGATTTATCACTAAGTTCGTGGTAGATACAATTGTTAGCTACAGTGAGGCGGAGCGACATTTCCTCAAGGGACTATGAGGTAAGTATATAAAATCTTTGAACACTTGGATAAAGATGCTATTGTCTGAAAAGTGGGTTATGCAAATAAATTAATGTTTGGGACTATGTGAAGTGGGAAGATCTACGGAAGTGGAAGTAATGAAGAATTAGAAACTAGTCCATTAATTTCCCCCTTGCGGGAAATTGAGGAGGAGCTTGTGAAAGTTTCTCTGAGAAGCATGGTCAGTATGATAAGGCAGTGCATTCTGTGCTTACCACCTCCACCTACACTGCCACCTGTCTCACCCTGCTCATCTCCATCTCCACACACCCCACCTCTGCCACCACCACAGTTCAGTATGGCGAGTGTGATCAAACAACCGGTATTCAGAGGAGTAGGGAATGAAGACCCAAACCAATTTTGGTTCATGGTAAGAGAAATATGGGAAGTGCAGGGAGTCATGGATGACAATATCAAGAAGGTTACACTGGTGAGCGCATTGCAGCATCATTCATTGACATGGTACATCAAGAATTCTAATGACCATGCAAACACAGGAATCACTGAAATCCAGACCACGCTGAATAGGGAATTTAACAAGTCAAAGTCAAAAACATAATCAATCATCAGGTTTAAGGAGATCGCGATGTTCCCGGGCAAGACCCCTAGGGATTTGGACCAAAGAATGAAGGGTATGATTCATGAAGCCAACATGACGTTGACAGATGGACAACACCGTGCATGGTTTGTAGCATCACTAACACTGCACTTAAGAATGGCACTGTCACAAAAAAAACTTTCTACCTAGGCCGAAGCTTTGGAGATGGCAATGAGATTGCATGAGACCCCTATACAAGACCCTAGTCTAGGAGTCCAACAAATCCACATGCAACTGTAAAATCTATGTCTAGAGATGCAAAGTTTGAAACAAGACACGACACCTCATTTAGAGGTGCGTGAGGAGCTATGGTGCATAAAATGCAAAGGCTAGGGGCATAAAAAGGACCACTATCCAGTATTCATGAATTATTTGGCAGGAGGAGGGTTGATGCCATTAAGACCTGAGGCACAGGCATGACCAAGTGTGGCACCTGCATTATGGTGTACGATCTGTCAGATAGGAGGAAATAACACTACAGATAATTATCATCTATTGCAAAAGTATACGTAGACATCCCAACAATTCTTTTGTAATTTTTGCAGGTCGATAGGCCATGATGAGTGCACTTATAGAAGCTACGAACTAATGATGGATCAGACTCCTACCTATAGCGTGCAGGAAGAAATTTCAGCCCTCGACCCAAATGCAGGAATGGTGCACACTGGATTTCAGCGCTGTGGTTGAGATCGAGGTGCAATGGGAGCAGGAAGGGGTCACGAACAATTAATTTGTTACAATTGTGGGGGGCCAAGGCACTATGCCCATGATTGTACAAACCTAACAAGGACATCATGTTTGTACTGTACTCAACTTGATCATGAGGTAGAAGATTGCCCTACATTGATAGTGAGACTAAGCGAGAAAGGGGCACTTCAGCCCCCTCTGACTCAAAATTTGCAGATGATGAGGTCCGAGCCGCACAAAGAAGACCTGAATGTAAACATGATGCTCAGGAGTGGTATGACCACTTGTGATGATAAAGGGAGGAAATCAGAAGAAAGTGTGTGGGTTTGTAAGGCTCCTACAAAGGAAATTGAATTTGATTTAGAATGTGTGAAGGAGACATTGATGGAAGCTAAGAAGAGCTTCACGGAGGCCTCCACTTCAGGTATTAAGGATCAACTAGAATGAGGGATCGATCCTTCAATGCTCACTACCTTTCTGGAGACATGCATGAAACTGCTACATGATAGCAAAGAAGTAAAGGGACTATAGGAACTTATCACAAGGTAAGCAGGATTAGGAGAGCCGCGCATCATCTAGAAACTTGGGAAGCATGCATTGCGCACAGGAAGGGAAATGAGGTTGACAATGTAAATCAACGAGTATGAAATGGATCAAGTAATCATGGATCTTGGATCAGACATGAATGTACTGCCAAACAAACATGGGAATACATCGGTACACCTGTGCTCCAATGTTTTGCTATTCAATTATGAATGGTGAACCAACATAAGATCTTACCCATGGGAAGATTGTAAGGGGTAACAGTAGATATTGAAGGTGTGAGCACGCAGGCGGATTTTGAAGTCATAGAGATTGTCGATGACAATAATCCCTATCCCATGCTACTAGGAATAGATTGGGCCACCAATATGAATGGAGTCATAAATCTAAAGAAGCGAAAAATGATCTTTGAGAAAAGGTCACTACGCGTAGTAGTACCACTAGATCTAGCCGAAGGAGCATGATACACTGAACTGATGTGTAATTATGATAGTGATGACAATCTCAATTGTATTTACAAGATAACCATGTGAGAAGATGATTGGGTGAATCCAACTGCAAATGGAAGGATTTCATGGGAGCGGGAAAGCTCCTGCACTTTGAATTCAGACGAAGAGATAGAGTGATGGCAAAATCAACTACACAAATTAACAATGCTTAATTGCAACATGATGGTTAGATCACTACACTGCATGACAATAGAAGCAATTGATCTACCTACATATGATGGGTTGAAAACGATGGATGAATTCCTGAACAAATTTGAAGGTGCAGTACCAGAACAATAGAGGTTCGATGCTCTGAAGTGGGCACTACGCACAACGACCACACGATGGTGGGGTATGCATCAAGGAAGTTTTGAGGACTCACACCGATGTAGAAGGATGATGCCCCTATGCTTTGGAAAACCCCATCTTAGAACAAAAGCCAATCACCATGGGTGGAACAACTTGCACGCCCACCTTTCTTGATGGGTATGGACATATGTTGTACAGCTGGCACAAGTGCACACCATTCCCAGAATAGAGAATCGAAACAAACTGCAACAGTAGTAAAGGCGACACCTGCTACCAATTATCCATGAAGAAGAATTCAGTAGGGTGTGTGAAGTATTGAACAAGGTTCACCATGCAATATGGGCTGATTGGGACCTACGCATACCAACAGTTCGATGGGCCTATAAGACCAGGTGCAAAACCCTGACTTCAGAAATGATTCTAAAAGTGTGGAATAGAGTAGAGACCGTAATTTTTGAAGAGAATGCAAAGAGGAATCCACATGTAATAGCACCTGCATTTGTGACAGTGTGCGAAGAATAGCATGAAGAAATCACACAGCTACACGAGGTCGAACACATAAAGATTCAAGAAGCCATTTGGTGAGGGAACCTTAGACTTCACAAAATTGAAGAAGACCGGGTATGACTGAGGAAGAAAAGCATTTTGATGGACGTCGAGATCAAGCAAGCATGTCTCGTCAATAAACCAAGGATGACAAGACAAGATGCGGATGATCATACCACTGGATTAGAAGATTGTCGCAGAGAATTTATGACTTTGCTGCCATGTCTACACTTGCATCTCATCAAACGCAGTAATGAGGGGAGTGCACTACATACGGTCAAACGTGCGGCATCAGTTATCATGAGGGCAATTGAGGATTTTCCATGGACTATATTGGAATTCTAGTTGAAGCCTCACATAGGTGGTGTGACTACCTGACTAGCCATAGGAAGCATAGTCTTAGTGCTGCAAACAATTGAAAGATAGAGCAAGACTATAAAAGAGTTTGTTTGAGAGGTGCACGATAAGGGAGGTGCACACAAAATCAGCATGTCACAAGGTTTGTTCCTGTGCACAGGGAGCTGCACTACCATGAGGATAGGCTAGGAAGTGACAAACTAGTGTCACAAAACCAACAGTGAGTACAGACAGTGGATGAAGCATTTCGGTGTGTCCCAGAGTTATCCATCGCCGCAGACCTACAAATAGAAATGTGGATCCAATGTTTGGTAAGTGGAGTCTGAAACGTGTGCAAGGAAACAACGTGAGTGCAGCTGGAGCTGAATCTCCAGATTACCGAGTTGCAGCTGAAGGCATAGCCTTCCACTCCCACAAAAGTTAGAGAGCAGTGCGTTAGCACTATCTAAATAGGGTTGGAAGAAATTGGATAGGTAGTGCAAGACTGTAGTGGTATGTTGGACCAAGCCTTTGCAGTCCTCACCTCCTTGCAAGAGGACCCCAACATACAATGCCTAGAAACAAAGGCGCGCAAGCTTCAGGAACAGTACGACAATGTAAGGGGAACTGCATAGACAGTCATCCTCACTCAATGACTCACAAAGATGCAGCAAGCAAGGGCAATGAAAGAGCAGGTGGATGCCGTAAGATAGAAAAAGGCACTTATCAAAGCGCGTGTCCACCCATGGATTGATGTGACCTTCACCTTTTATGGTAGATATCGAGGGAAATATCACACAGATGCAGTGGCTCTATGTGCTAAGGTAGGGATTTGATCCTCACAAAGAAGCATCAGAAGAGTGAATGTAGCAAGTCCAGCGAACCGGAGAATAGTGCATTGCAGACCTTTGAGCAGTGCAGGAACAGTTGGAGGGGTTCCGCACCAAGATTGCCACGCCAACTGAGTGATTCAGGGATGAGTCATGATGTTTGTGTTGGGGGCTTGTTGGGCATCTTTTCCCCCCAGAACATGTTTTGGGGCTCAAAGCCCAAGTTTTGGTCAAATGTATTGTAAAACTCCGCGAATTCCGAGTGTGGAGCGCAAAATGTATATTGAGTCATAGGGTTATCCACACTAAGTATTGTAATGTAATGTAATGTCATGTCAGCCTACCCATGGTCATGTACCACGGGATTCTATAAATAGAGCAAGGCTCTAAGTTGTAAAGATAGTTGAGCGAGCAGATGAGGGGAGTAGAGATAGAGCATAGAGTGAGAATCTAAGTGTATTGGGTCATAGTAGTAGGAAGAGGCTCTGAAGCTGAGTTCACAGAGGCCTAGAAGAGTTCGTAGCTGAGTTCACAGACCCTTGCATTTGAGTGCACAGGGTGGTGTCGAGTCTATAACATTGAACGAAAAATAATAAAGATAAGTTGGTTCCAATTCCTAGGTATCTGTTTTTGTATTACGTTCTATGCATTTATACGATTTTGTTTATGGCCCGAACTTATATGAATGCTGGATATACTGTTAAATTGTTGCTAGAATTACACAGGTAAGTTAAGTAATATGTTGGGCATGGAATTCCCCCATAGTAGGTTTTGGGGCTCAAAGCCCAAGTTTTGGTCAAAGATGTTGTAAAACTCTGCAAATCACGAGCATGGAGCATGAAGTGTACAATTGATTCTTAGGGTTGTCCGCCCTAAACAGTATATTGTAAACTAGTGTAAATTTGGCCTAACCATGGTCTTCGAACCATGAGATTTTATAATTAGAGTGAGGCTCTAAGTTGTAAATGGAGTAGAGAATAGAATGAGTAGCGATAAGTCTAAGTGTCTTGGATTGTAGTAGTGGGAAGAGGCTCTGCAACTAATTGCGCAAAGGCCTAGTAGAGTCCACAGCTGAGTGCACGGAACCCTATAGCTGAGTGCACAGGGGGGTGTCGAGTTTGTAAGAAAGATCGAATAGTAAATAAAGAGAAGTTGATTCCTAATTCTGTGTAATTGTTGTGAGTTATCTTCTTTATGTTTATATTCATTTATGTATCACACACACTGATATGATTCTTGAATATGTTGTAATAACCATAAATATTACACACAAGTTAAGTCATTGGTTAATTAGCAAGGATTTAAGTATTATACGGGTCACGCCTTGAGTAGGGCTACGCGGAAGCCACACCACAGGTTGCAAAGGATCACAAATGCACGCAGTGATAGGTCAGACCGTCGACCTCCAGAAGCCCATCAGACATCCCAAGGGTGTGGAAACCTAGTTCTAGCACCCTCCCATACTACTTCGGGTGAATCTTCAGTCCGTGCTCCATGGACTATTACCGAAAGGGCTAGTAGTATTCGGATTTGCTTGGCTAAATCACCTCTAAACCTGGGTCAGGCCCCACTAAGCCAACAAATGGTTCCATTGCCAAGACTATGATTTGCATAAAGGATGTCTAATGTCATTCCATTTGAACCCTACAAAGAAAGAAACTAAAGAGTGGTTGGACAAGAAGATTCACAAGTTTGCGGTGCAGGAAAATAGAAATCTACGAGTATCTAAGGAACTGTGGCTAGATCGCTACTTGTACACTAAAATCCATGAAATTTCCTTTGCATATTTTCCATCTGAGCTGTATGAGTGGATTTTATAGTTGGTAGATAGCCAAGGAAGGTGTAGCCTTGACAAAATAATAATGTGGACTCTGGAACTAGTGCGCAGACTAGAAGCCTCAGAATATAAGATAGCATGAGCTGTGGACCACTAGCATGACCGAATAATAGGAGGATTTTTCACTGAGATCATGGAAGACACGAATGTCAGCTACAGTTAGGCAAAGAGATTTTTTCTCAAGGGACCGCGAGATCTACAGAAGTTGAAGTAGTGAGGAGTTGGAAAACAGTCCCTTAATTTCACCCTCACAAGAAAGCAAGGAGCAGCTCGTGAAAGTCTCTCCAAGAAGCGTAGTTAGTTTGATAAGACAAAGAATTCCACATTTTCCACCCCCGCCCACACTGCAATCCATTTTACCCCCCTCACCTCCATCTCCACCCACTCCACCTCCGCTACCACTGTAGTTCAGTATGGTAGTGAGTGCGATCAATCTTCCGGTGTTCAAAGGAGTAGGAAATGAAGATATGGACCAATTCTAGTTCATAGTAAGAGTAGTATGGGAAGCATAGGGCATCATGGATGATTATATTAAAAAGGCTATGCTGGTCAGCGTGCTGCAGGATCGCACATTAACATGGTATATAAAGCATTATAATGATGTTAAAATTGGAAACCAATGCAAAATTTCATGTGGGTAATCTTATTCATGGGTGATAACATTTTTATTAGATTCCTCTCGTTGAGAGGTGTAGGATTGATATAAAGATCATCCAATTCCAATAAGTATTCATGGAGATATGAATTTATTTTGATTATGGAATTATTATCAAGCCGACCTACAAGTCATGTAGGCTCAGAAGCCCAATAGTCACATCTATTCAAACACCAACGTTGTCTATAAATACAGGAGGACTTTTCCTCATTTTGAATTGCTCATCTCTCTCTCTCTCTCTCTCTCTCTACTATGCATAAAAGAGTCTCTTCTCTACTACGCAGAAAAGGGTCTCTCCCTCACACATGTGAAGCCGAAAGCTGTTGAAATTGAAGCTTCAACTACAGAAGTGAAGTTTGAAATGCATGGACTAGAAGATCTCCTCATGTAAATTTTGTTGTAGGTTCATCTGAACCTCCTCTAAAAGCTGCAACTTTTGGTGGTGGAATCAAGTCAATCCGATGGATGGTTTGCAAGATATCGATTGCCCTAGTTTGAAGGAAGCTACTGAAACTAAAGCTGCAACTACAAAGTGAAGTTTGACCTGCGTGGACTAGAATATCTCCTCATCTGAGATACACTATAGGTTCATCTAAAATTCCTCTAAAAGGCACAACTTTTTGTGGTGGAATCAAGCCAATCCGATGGTCAGTTAGTGAGATATCGTCTGCACTAGTTTGATGATCAAGCTGTTAATGCTGATGCTACTGATCTAGGGTTTGCTACTGTTGATATAAATCAGATTTATTGTACTATTTCTCTCTGTTGAATTATTGAAGATAAAAGAAGATTTGATCAAAGGGTTTCCCCACACATTGTGGCGTTTGTCCCTAGCTAGCCGCCACATCTTGTGTCTCTTGTCTTGGCTTGTTTTCTGTCGATCGTTTAATGTTCTATATGCACTTTACTTTATGTACATGTGATTGCTAATCTATGGAATATAATAAGAAAAAGAAGTAAACTGTTATCAGCATAGAAAACACCATAACTTAACGTGGTATCAGAGCTCACGTGAAGACAAAGCCCGAGCAAGAGCAAGAGAAATCACCAAAGAGAATATTGGCTAGGCTATCCTAAAAGAACTATGGGGTCCTCAACACTCTGTCGAAGGAAAGCTTTGTAAGAAAGCTGACTATCACGAATGGAAGATGTCTATCGATCTAACCCTAGAAGATCAAGGAGTGTTGGACCATGTAAGAGGAAATATTGTTGAGCCTCCATCAAATACATCTGCTACTGCATGGAACAAATGGAAAATTGGAGAAGTCAAAACAGAAGATCATCTAGGACCCTATCGACAAGCACTTGATGGTCTACATCTCTGAACTAGACACCTCCAAGGAAATCTATGATAGACTGGTGAGTTTATTTAAATTTAATGATGCAACTCAAGTTTTGTTTCTTATAAATAAGCTGAGGGAAATCAAGAAGGGTAAAGATGAGAGTATGCAAGCATACTTCTTAAGGATCACTGAAATAAGGAACAATCTCCTATCTATTGTGGAGGCTATCACTAACAGGGAAATGGCACTCATGACTCTTGGAGTATTACCATCTGAATGGTACATGTTCAGACTACTCTTCTAAACAATAATGTAGTTCCTAGCTTTGAGGAATTAATGGCTAGATGCATTCAAGAAGAAACAAGGGAAGAAGAGAAAGAAATGCCCATAACTAAAGGTCCTCTTGCTGCTTTTTCTTCTCATGCTAAGAAAAGAAATAATTCCGGGACTAAAACAAAAGGAATGGCTAGACCTAAGGGTGGAAGAAAATGACAATGTTACATCTGTGATAAAGCAGGTCACTATGCAAGGGAGTGCCTTGATAGAAAGGACTCACACTGGGACGATGATCAAAATCCCTCTAATGGTAATCAAAGGAATGAGAAATTTGATAGCAAAGGTAAGAGGAGAGCTAGGAATCGAGGAAGAGGAAAACCATTCAAGAAGGCTGGAAATTCCAGGATGTATTAAATGTAGCTAACCTCAAAAAGAACCTAGTGTCCATCTCGACAATGGAAGACAAAGGCTACAAGGTAACCTTCAGCAATGGCAAGGTATGTATATGGAAATAATGTTAAAGATGCCTTTACTCTTGGGTTTAGTGTTGGTTCATTATATCAGGTCAATGGAAGTCTGCTAGGTGTAATGTCTTATGACACATCTCTTCAGTCCAAACTTTGGCAGCGGAGGTTTCCCCCCTTCATTACAAAACTATACTCGGTGTAAGACAAATGGTGACAGGGATGCCCGAATTCCGAGTAGAGAAAGAAGGTGTATGTCTAGGATGTGCCAAAGGAAAGTTCAAAACGGGACCATTCCTCTCAAGCCAAAGCAAGACCTCCGATATATTACAGTTGGTTCACTCAGGCATATCTGAGGCTGGCATTAAGAGGGAGACTACTACACCACATACTCCTGAGCAGAATGGTGTGGCGGGAGGGAAGAACTATACAATTATGGAAGTTGTCTGGGCCATGCTACATGATCAGAGACTTCTGAATTTTCTATAGGCTGAAACTACAAACACCACTGTATATGTCAATTGATGCCCTCATCAAGCATTGGGTTCCAAGACTCCTGAAGAAATGTTCATTGGTAAGAAACCTGATGTTTCTCTTTTTCTTTTGGAAGCCTTGTATATTTTCATGTGCCGAAAGAGAAAAGAAATAAATTGGGTGCATCTGGAAAGAAAGGAATTTTTCGTGGGCTATGGTGAAAATAATAAAGGCTATATAATCTATGTAGCTAGTTAAAGGAAAGACATGATTGGTCATGATTTCACCTTTGATGAAGATATGGCTCTCAGCAAGGTGGACAATCTTCCGATTTTAAGGAGCTCTCAAGAAGCTGACACCAGAGAACTGAAAGAAAAGGATGATGAATCAATGCCCGATGTAGAATAACCCATGGATCTGATTGATCCTCATCCACATGAGCCTTCCTCTTATAGGAAGAGGCCTTCATCGCTTAGGGGGATACTTAATGATGTTGAAGGACATGCTACACCTCGAGGAACCTTCCGTGAAAGTAAGAAACCTAATAGGTATGAGGGATACCTAACCATCATGAGCACGATTATACAAAATGAGCCTTCATCATTCTCAGATGTCATCAAGCATCAAGTATGGAAGGATGCTATGACCGTAGAATATGAGTCTATTATGAAGAATGATGTCTAGGAAGTAGTTCCCATACCCCAGGACAAGACAGTTATCACGTCAAAATGAATTTACAATATAAAGCATGCAGTAGATGGAAGTACGAAAAAGTATAAGGCTAATTTTGTTGCTCGTGGTTTCTCCCAGAAGGAAGGTATAGACTATGATGAGATATTTGCACTTGTTGCCAGATATACAACCATGCACTCAATCATAGCCCTTGCAGCTTCACAAGGATGGAACCTAAATCAGATGGATGTCAAGACTACATTCTTGCATGGTTCGATCAAAGAAGAGGTCTACGCGGAGCAACCCAAAGGATTTGAGATTTATGATCGAAAATCTCACGTATGTAGGTCAAAGAAGGCTCTCTATGGACTGAAGCAAGCACCCCGAGCATGGTATGAGAGGATCAATAGCTACCTGATGAAGCTGGGATTCACTAGGAGTGAAGCCAATCCTAACCTTTATTTTAAGGTTGAAGATGACAAGCCTCTCATACTGGTGTTGTATGTGGATGACCTCTTTCTAACAGGTGCACACCCTCCCATTCAAAAACGTAAGAGGGAGTTGGCTTCTGAATTTGAAATGAAGAACCAAGGACTTGAAGTGTGGCAGAAGCTAAGGGAAATTTTCCTATCTCAAGGAAACTATGTGGTGAAGATTCTGGAAATATTTGGCATGGTGGACTGCAAGCCAGTGACTACCTCGAGGATCTTAACTTTCAGAAGTTATATGGTAGTGATGTTAGACCAAATTTGGGAAATTCCTTTGAGTTTCAAAAACTCATTTGCGTTGATGTTCTTGGTGAACCTCCATCCGAACATATGTTTTGTAGTTAGCATTGTGAGCTCATATTTGGTTAAGCCTCACTAGATCGGTGCCAAGAATCTTCTGAGATGTATTTAGGACACAATCTCTCCTAGATTGATGTGTTCTCCATGGTGATTATAGCAGGATTGATGTATTCTCCTGCGAGGCCTGGATTGATGTGTTCTCCTTGGTGATTGTAGCAGGATTGATGTGTTCTCCTATGAGGCCAGGATTGATGTGTTCTCCATGGCAATTGTAGCAAGATTGATGTGTTCTCCTGTGAGGACAGGATTGATTAGTTCCCTTGTCGAGGCATCCTACCCATGCAGTCTGGGACTCATGGGAAGTACCTCTCATCTGATCAATGAGCAGGGAAATGAAGTTAGGGACTATAGTAGTATCGATGGATGCATCGTTGTATCTACCATACTCCCTATGCTAGGATGACCTCCATTGATCTGGGATCAATGATACTAGTCTGGGATCAGTGGTAGGAGTTGTACCATACTATGACACTGACCTCACGTTAGTTGAGACTGGTCTAGAACAAGTGGTACATATTGTGAGACTAATTTTGTGTTAGTGCAGTACTGGTCTGGGACCAGTGACAGTGGTACATACTATGATGCTGACTTCGGGTTGGTTGAGACTGGTCTGGGACCAGTGGTACACTCTCTAAGACTGCGATATTGGTCTAGGACTAGTGGTAGGAGTGGTACTTACTATGAAGCTAACTTTGGGTCGGTTGAGACTGGTCTGGGACCAGTGGTATGCACTCTAAGACTGAATTTGAGTCAGTGGAGGATGATATTGGTCTGGGACCAGTGGAATTGTACTCACTATGATGCTGACTTCGAGTTGGTTGAGACTGGTTTGCGACCAGTGGTACATACTCTGAGACTGACTTTGAGTCAATATGATGCATCCTCGATCATTTCTTCTTCTTCATAATTCAGACAAAAGCAGAGCAGAAAAGAACAGTGCAAGAGCAGAGTAGAACAATAAAGATCAATATAGGGTAGAACAAGACAAAGCATAATAGGAAGAATAGAGAAGAGTAGGGTAAGGGTCAGGCTGTATAGGGCAGTGTATTTTATGGATGAATAGTAACGACCGATAGATAGATTGCAGATGAAGTTCTCCCTAGTTGAGAGGGAGTGTTAAAATGGGCAACCAGGGGAAAACTTCATGTGGGTCATCTTATTCATGGGTGATAATATTTTTATTAGATTCCTCTCGTCGAGAGGTGTAGGATTGCTATAAATATCATCCGATTCTGATAAGTATTCATGGAGATATGAATTTATTTTGATTATGGAATTATAATCAAGCCGACCTACAACTCATGTAGGCTCAGAAGCCCAACAGTCGCATCTATTCAAACACCAACGTTGTGTATAAATATAGGAGGAATTTTCCTCATTTTGAATCACTCATCTCATCACATCTCTCTCTCTCTACTGTGCAGAAAAGAATCTCTTCTCTACTGCATAGAAAAGGGTCTCTCCCTCACACATGTGAAGCTAGAAGCTGCTGAAACTGAAGCTGCAACTACAAAAGTGAAGTTTGACCTACATGGACTATAATATCTCCTCATCTAAACTATGTTTTAGGTTCATCTAAAACTCCTCTAAAAGCCACAACTTTTTGTGGTGGAATCAAGTCAATCCGACGACAGACGATTTGCAAGATATCGACTACCCTAGTTTGAAGGAAGCTACTGAAACTAAAGCTGCAACTGTAGAAGTGAAGTTTGACCTGCGTGGACTAGAAGATCTCCTCATCTGAAATATGTTGTAGGTTCATCTGAACCTCCTCTAAAAGCCACAATGTTTAGTGGTGGAATCAAGCCGATCCGACAATCGGTTTGTGAGATATTGTCTGCCCTAGTTTGATGATGAAGCTGCTAATGCTGATGTTGCTGATCTAGGGTTTGCTACTGCTGATATAAATCAAATTTATTGTACTATTTCTCTCTATTGAATTATTGAATATAAAAGAAGATTTGATCAAAGGTTTTCCCCACACATTGTGGGGTTTGTCCTTGGCTAGCCGCTACATCTTGTGTCTCTTGTCTTGGCTTATTTTCTGTCGACCGTTTAATGTTCTATCTACACTTTACTTTATGTACATGTGATTGCTGATCTGTGGAATATAATAAGAAAAAGAAGTAAAATGTTATCAACGTATAACATACCATAACTTAACAAATGACCACCCAAATGCAGGAATTGCATATTTCCAGACCACGTTGAATAGGGAATTTAGCAGGCCATAATAAAAGACACAATCAATCATTGGGTTTAAAGAGTTCATGATGCTCCTAGGTGAGACCCCCTAGGATCTGGACTAGACATTGAAGATTATGATTTGTGAAGCCTATATGACGTTAACGAATGCATAGCATCATGCATGGTTTGTGGTCTCACTTACGCCACACTTAAGGATGGCATTGTCACAGCAAAAAGTTTCCACCTAGGACGAAGCATTGGAGATGGAAATGAGGTTCCATGAGACCCCCATACAAGACCCTGGATTTGGAGTTGAACAGATCAACACGCAACTACTTTGTGTCTGGAAATGCAAAGTTTGAAACAGGATAGGGCACCTCAACCAAAGGCACGCGAGGAAGTATGGTGCATAAAATGCAAAGGCTAGGGCCATAGTAAATATCATTGTCCAGTGTTTGCGAACTACTTGGTAGGAGGAGGGCCAATGCCATTAATACCAGAGGCATAGGCAGGGCTGAGGCGACATCTACATTATGGTGTATAATTTGCCAAATAGGAGGAAAAAACACCACAGATAATTGTGATCTATTGTAGAAGTATACGCAGATGTCCCAGTAGTTGTTTTGTAATTTCTACAGGACCGATAGGCCATGACGAACACACCTATTGAAGCTATGAACTAATGATGGATCAGACTCCTACCCATAGGGTGCAGGCTGAAATACGAGCCCTCGACCTAAATGTAGGGATGGTGCATGTTGGGTTTCAGGGGCGCGGTCGTGGTCGAGGTGGAATGGGACTAGGAAGGGGTTGTAGCCAAATAATTTGTTACAATTGCGAAGGGCCAGGGCATTATGGTTGTGATTGTATGAACCCAACTAGGATATCATGTTCGTACTATAATCAATTTGATCATGAGATGGAATATTTCCCTTTGATGATAGTGAAGATGCACAAAAATGGGGTACTCGAGCCTCCTCCGACCCAAAATTTACAAATGATGAGGTCTCAACCACGCGAAGAAGACCCAAATGTAAACATGATGCTTGGGAGTGGTGTGACAATGGGAGATGATAAAGGGTAGTAGCCAAAAGAAAGTGTGTGGGTTCACAAGCCTGCCACAAAGGAACTTGAGTTTGATTTAGAATGCGTGAAGGAGAGATTCATGGAAGCTAATAAGAGCTTCATGGAGGCCTCCACTTCAAGTAGTAAGGATCAACTAGAACTAGGGATGGATCCTTCCATGCTCACTACCATTCTGGAGACATGCATGAAACTGCTGCATGGTAGCAAGGTAATCAAAGGGCTATAAGAACTTATCACTAGGTGCACAGGGTCAGGAGAATCGCACGTGGTCCAAAAATTGGGAAAGCATGCATTGCACATAGGAAGGGAAATGAGGTTGAATGTGCAAATATGTGAGTACAAAATGGATCAGGTAATCCTGGATCTAGGTTTGAATTCGAATGTACTACCAAAGAAAACATGGGAACACATGGGAAGACCTGTGTTACAGTGGTCCCCTATTCAATTACGAATGGGGAACCAACAGAAGATTTTTTCCATTGGAAGATTGCAAGGGGTGATAGTTCATATTGAAGGCGTGAGTGCGTAGGTGGATTTCGAAGTGATAGAGATTGTCGATGATAGCAATCCCTATACTGCACTACTAGGAATAGACTAGGCTACCGATATGAACAGAGTCATAAATTTGAAGAAGCACAAAATGACTTTTGAGAAAAAGTCAATATGCTTAGTAGTACCACTGGACCCAGCTGAGGGAACGCGATACACTGAACCGGTGCATCACAATGATAGTGATGATGATCTCAAATGTATCTACAAGATAACTACACAAGGAGAGGATTGGGTGAATTTGACTGTGGATGGAAGGATTTTGTGGGAGCGCGGAAGCTCTGCACTTCAGATTCAGATGAAGAGATAGAGCGATGGGAGAATCAACTGCATGAAGTAATAACACTGAACTACAACATGATGGTTATGTCATTGTGTTGCATAAAAATGGAGGCAAGGGAGTTGTCGACATATGACGGATTGTCAACGGTGGATGAATTTATAAGCAAATTCGAAAGTGCAGTACCATAACAGTAGTGGTTCGATGCGCTGAAATGGGCACTATGCACAACACCCACACAATGGTGGGGTATGCATCAAGGAACTTTTGAAGACTAGTGCAGATGTAGAAGGATGAAGCACCTACGTTTTGGAAAACCCCAACTTCGAACAAAATAGAATCAGCTGGGGTGGAACAACTTGTGTGCCCATCTTTCCCGATGGGTATAGGCATATGATATACAGTCCCCACAAGTGCATAACCTAGAGAATCGAAACAAACCACAGCAACAGGAAAGGCAATGCACGCTACAAATTTTCCACGTGAAAGCATTCAATAGGGTGTGCAGAGTCATGAACAAGGTTCACTGGCTGAGATGAACTGATTCAAACCTATGCATGCCAGTGGTTTGATGGGCCTATAGGACCATGTACAAAAACCTGAGAGTGGAGATGATTCCAAAGATGTGGAACCATGTCACAATCATAGGATTGGAAGAAAGGAATATACACGTAATAGCTCCCACAGTTGGGATAGTGCGCGAAGACCAGGACGAGGGAATCAAACAACTATGCAAGGATGAACATATAGGAATTCAAGAAGCCATTCGGCGAGGGAACCTTAGACTTTGCGAACTCGAAGAAGATCAAGTACGATTAAGGAATAAAAGCATGTTGATGGACATTAAGATCAAAAAAATGGAAAACGAGATCACGCAAGGATGTCTTGTCGATAAACCAAGGATGACAAGGCAAGATACGGATAGCCTTACCACTGCATTAGAATATTGTCACTGAGAATTTAGGACTGTACTACCATGGCTACGACTATAGCTTACCAACGGTAGTAACAAAGGGAGCGCACCACATAATGTAGAACACGCGGTGCTAGCTGTCACGAGGTCAAGTGAGGAGTGTCCATGAGCTACGCTGGAAAGTGAGTTACAGTCTCACATAGGTGGTGCAACCACCTGACTAGCCATAAGGAGCACAGTCTCAGCACTCCAGATAGTTGAAAGAGAGCATGGGACTCTAAAAGAGTTTGTTTGGGAGCTGCGCGGTGAAGGAGGTGCACGTAGAATCAACATGGTACAAGGTTCACGCCTATGCATGGGGGATTGTTCTGCCATGCAGGTCAACAGGGAAGTAACCATTGACATCAATGTTCATGACAAGATGTCCAATTTAAGGCAAAAGGGAGTGGGTGGTAGGAAATTAAGACACGAATTGAGAGCTAGATTTGGGACGATCTGCCACCAAGAATGCATTAATGACTCAGAAGTGGGGGGAACGGTCAAATTCAAATTCAATAGATGTTATAAAACTCCCAAGGCTAGTCACGAGACAACACTTGTTCATTTGAGATTTGAACTATTACGAAGAGCACAGAGTGTTGAGTGGCAAGTGGTATTGGAGCCCCCAAGTTCGCGAACAACCGCAGACAATTCGAGCAAGATGACAAATACTAGGAGAGGTGTGGATTTTGTAGAGAGTTCCACTAAGGAATTTGTGCAGAGCCCTACGATGTAGGTGGGGGATGTGCTGAAAATTCCAAAATCACCTCAGACGCTGAGGCCCAAGAAGGATGAACAGGCAGTGGGACCAGTCTACATATCCCCGCAAAATCCACAGTTTGGTAAAATTTCCATGGAAGAAAAGGGAAAGGCTGTTAATCTTGAGATATATGATGAGGATGAGGACTTCTAGGCTCTCGTAAATGAGATAGAGGTAGATGAAGAGATGGAAGAAGACATCCAGCTGGTGTGAGCTACAACAAAACTGCCTGAGTACGTTCCTCCGCAGAAAGGGAAAGCTAAGGTACCAAAGGATTTGGATGTCGCTAAGAGCGCACTCCAAACCCTGGTCCTCCCAAATGCAATTATGTTTGAGGGCTCGGCCCTGGGCTGCATTCCCACAATGAAATTTGAAGACTGGGACCTCATAGACAGTGAAAAGTTCCCGCATTTATAGACTGAGAACCTCATGAAACAAAGCAAGGATGGGTCAGTTATAGTGCTAGAGCCACATAAATGGTTGCATAGTGTGGAGAAGGCCAAGCTACTCCACCTACTATGGATTCCACACTTTCACTGCACACCTATCACGATATTTTTCATCAGGAAATTGCTTTTCTTGGTGCACGATGGGTACTTATGGCTAGAGGAGCCTATTCCCATCACGACGGAGCTTATTCACAGGATTTCTCGGTTTCCCTATAAGGGAAAGGACCTCGCGGAGATAACTCGCAAAAGTGAAGATTTGGCGCTCACAAAGGCCATGAAGAAGAAGTACAAACTGGAAAAGAAGAAGAGAGGTTGCATAATCAGTAGCATTAAATACAAAGGGGTGCATGTAGCTACCCAACTGCTAGCTGGGAAGGTGATGAGAAAATGTCGTGGAGACGAGGTAATAACGCCGGTCGTTGCACTGGTAGAACAATGTGTGGAGGGGATCCAATTCAACTGGGCCAAATTCCTCTATGAAGAATTCCTAACCAATTGCAAGGAAGCTCAAGAATAGGGCAAGACCTCCCACTATGCATGGTTTCTCATGTCTATTTTATTGGTGGCGGGCGAAATGCCTGAGGACAGTCAGTTCCCTCATATTGAATAGGACTTGCCAGAGGCTGAAAAATATGCGTCGCTCTGGGCTATGAAAGACGCCACGCGGATCCACGAGACTAAAATCTTATGGGTGCTCATGGAGGCAAGTGTCTAGATGTGGATTAACAAAAGGCTGCTCCTATCACCCACAGTGTACAACAGTGTGTTGAGCTTTGCAGACTTCAAGGCAGATATGTACAATGTGTATATCAAGGCATGTAAGGACCCGATGCAGACCTAGACCAAGCTTCCTTTCATCACAATTGATGATTCCATCTTCTCCGTGCTCAACTCATGGCCTCTTGAGTGGCGCACCTCGAATCTAGCAGAAAGGGATAGAACAGTAGCATAGAAGCAAAAGGATGCAACCAAGTTGCATGTCATGAAGTTGGCTCGGCACAGGCACAACTAACAAGCATCATGGAGGTAAGGGCAAATCATGAAGCAGCAAAGGCAACTGTAGAACAGGCAAAGGCCACTGAAAGAGCAGCATCAGCACAAGCAAGAGAGGCCACCATGACACAGGAGGAAGGAGGCCAGAATGTGTCTACAGGACAGGGACTAGATATAGAAGAAGGCATAGACCCAAGTAGAATGCCCACTCAACTGAAGCGGTTGCACTTCATGAAGGAGTCAAGTCCACAAAAGAAGGCCAAAGCTTCCAAATTGGACATTGAGCCCATTACATTGACTGAGGGTGACCTCTATGACATCGATGACACTGTTCATGAGGTCACCCGAGAAGCACTCCAGGAAGCTATGATGGAGCAACATAATGTGTTGGGTGACCTAAAGGTGCAGCTGCAGGAACTTCAGGCACGGGCCCCATAGGAAGGAACAATAGCCACCTACGGTGTCACAGGTACGTTAGCAACAGAGCAACTGCTGCGTGCAAGAATGGCCAACACCATAGTGCTACCAAAAGGAGTGCTAACAATGAAAAGCGAGGAGGACAGAGCTACGGTGGGAAGGATCAAGGGACTTGGCCTAAACTTGGATGCCCTTCCGCGGGATACATTATATCAGCTGTAGGACAGAGCAACAATAGAGAATCATGCTAGGGAAGGACGCATAATGCAGATGCTCAGCGAACAGAGAATTAACATTGAGTAGCTTAGTCTCAAGTTTGGTGAAGTGCTTATGCAGAAGCAATAGCTAAAGCAAATGGTAGAGGAAGCATGTTGCCACGTTCTAGAGCTATAAATCGTGACAGACCTACTAGTTGAGTGCAAATCTGCAAATTAGCTAGTGGATTCCATGAGGAAAAGGAGGAAGTAACAAGGGTACAGCTGGACCTCAACCTTCAGATTGTCGAGCTGTGATTGAAAGTGCAGTCCTCTATGCACCTAGAAGTTAGGTAACAAAACGCTGGTGCTATTTGAAAAGGGTTGTGGGGAAATAGAGTAGGCAGTACTGAACTGCAACACTATGTTTGAAGAATACTTCACGGTCCTCACTTCACTACAAGAGGACCCCAACATACAGCACCTAGAAATGGAGGTGCGGGAGCTTCAAGTGCAATATGATAGTGTGTGTGGAATGGCGCAAATATTTTTCTTGACCCAATGGCTTCTGAAGCTACAGTCGGCAAAGGCATTGAAGGAACCCGTGGATGTCGCACGGCAAAAAGAGGCAGTCCTTAAAGCACATTTCTAGCCTTAGATTGATGAGGGATTTTCCCCTAACATCGAGACTTTGGCTGAAAGAGTGGAGTAGATCCAGCAGACTACAGAAAATTGCACTCTGAACCTCTTCACAGTGTAGGATCGGTTGGAAGGGCTCTGTGCCAAGATCGTCGCACCAACAGAGTGACTAGTGATAGTCACGATGATTGTGTTGGGGGCCTGTTGAGCATGGAACCCCCCCACAACAGGTTTTCGGGCTCAAAGCCCAATTTTTGGTCAAAGATGTTGTAAAACTCTGCGAATTGTGGGCGCAGAGTGTGAAGTGTACAGTTGAGTCATAGGGTTGTCCAGCCTAAAAATTGTATTGTAAACTAGTGTAAAGTCAACCTACCCATGGTCCGTGGACCATGGGATTTTATAAATAGAGTGAGGCTCTAAATTTTGAAGGGAGTAGAGAATAGAATGAGTAGCGAAGGAATGGTTTGAGCTTAGAGTAGAAGTCTAAGTGCCTTGGGTTGTAGTAGTGGGAAGAGGCTCTGCAATTGAGTGCGCAGAAGCCTAGTAGAGTCTACAGTTGAGTGTGCGGACCCCTGTAGCTGAGTGTGTAGGGCAGTGTCGAGTTTATAAGAAAGATCGAAGATTAAATAAAGAGAAGTTGATTCCTAATTCATTGTGATTTTTGTGAATTATCTTCTTTATGTTTATATTTATTTATGTATCATGCACACTGATATGATTGTTGAATATGTTGTAATAACCATAAATATTACACACACAAGTTAAGTAATTGGTTAATTAGCGAGGATTTGGGTATTATACGGGTTGCACCCCCAGTATGGCTGTGTAGAAGCCACACCATAGATCGTGAAGGATAGCAAGTGTGCGCAGTGACAGGTCAGACCACGGACCTCTAGAAGCACGTCATACATCCCAAGGGTGTGGAAACCTGGCTCTAGCATCCTCCCATACTACTTCGGGTGATACCTTAGTCTGCACTCCATAAACTATTGCTGAAAGGGCCAATAGTATAGGGATTTGTTTAGCTAATCACCTATGAACCTAGGTTAGGCCCCACTAAGCCAACATAATCAGATAATCACAAGGTAATAGTAAGGAACTTGGGTAATAATACGGATTGCACCCCAAGTAGGGCTGCGCAAAGGCAACATCATAGGTTGTGAGGGACTGATAGGTGTGCGTAGCAACGTGAACACAGGATCAAGCCACAGACCGCCAGAAGCTCATCAGACATCCCCAGGTTGCATAAACCTAGTTCTAGCACCCCCCCATAGTACTTCCGGTGAAACCTCAATGTTCGCTCCGCGAACTGTTGACGAAAGGGCCACTAATACTAGGATTTGTTTGGCTAAATCACCTCTAAACCTGGGTCAAGCCCATACAAGCCAACATTAGCAGAGACTTTTCTTGCTGACGAGAGTATCATGGAAGTAATATCTCTATAGGAACCACCTTAGAACGATACTCATCATCGTTCCTTATTCCTACCTGACCTAATGGTCATGTCTACTTGTCTCGAGGAGTTCTCTTCTTAGTTTGCTTCCCTACCACTTCTAGCACCGATCCTGACTCATGAAATATGGTCGGAATGAAATTTGGGTAATCTTACCCAAACGATGCTAATTGATATTTCTGTCAAGCTTGGTATCATTAAAAACATCCATATCGGGGTAACTTATCCTTTGGATGAGATCAAGATCTATACTCTTTTGTTTCAAGAATTATGTGATGTGTTTCCGTGGTCATATTAGGAAATGCCTGGCATTGATCCTAGCATCGGTGTGCATGAAATAACAACTTATCCTCATGTGAAGCCCATTTTCCAACGGCTCCTCCTAGTACACCCTAAGAAAGTAGTCGCTATCAAGAGTGAAGTTGAAAAAATTCTCAAAGCTAGATTTGTTTATCCGATCCCTCTTACAGATTGGGTGTTAAATATTGTACCAGTGACAAAGAAACAAGGCACAATCCGCATTTTCTTTGATTACTATGCTCTCAATCATGCATGTCCTAACAATAACTATCCCACTCCCTTCATTGATTAGATCATTGATGAGTGTGCTGGGAGTGAAACGTTTTCCTTTATGGATGATTTTTTTGGTTACAACCAGATTAACATTGTGCCAATCGATCAAGAAAAGATGGCTTTTATCTATCCGTGGAGTAATTTCGTGTACAAAAAACTCCCTTTTAGCCTCAAAAATGTGGTGCTACATTTTAGAGGGCGATGTCCTATGCATTTCACAACATTCACAACATCATGTAGCCTTTCTTGGATGATGTTCCCCCTCATTCTCGTAAGTTCCATGATCACCCTGACCATATTCGGTAGATTTTTCTTCACTATAGACACTATGACATTCGGTTAAAATTGCATAAATGTGTTTTCTACATCGAATCTGGATGACTCCTGGGCTTTATTGTGTCCAAGGATAATATTCACCTTGATTCGCTTAAAGTCGAGGCCATTGTTAATTTACCCCCTCCATATTTGTTGCATCAACTGTAGAGCCTACAGGGAAAAGGAAAATTCCATCATCGTTTTATACCCAATTATGATGGGCTATCTTCGAGATTTACCTAGTTGCTCAAGCAAGGAACACCCTTTGTTTGGGATGAGGTTTCCCAGAAGTCTTTTGATGACCTTAAGGTTGTCCTCATAAATGCTCCTTTGCTGCATCCCCCGGATTATCATCACAATTAATTCCTTTATCTAGCTACATCCTCTAGCACAATTGCTATGGTGTTGGTACAAGACAATGACGAATGAAATGAACATGTTATCTATTACCTCAGTCGCAATTTCCTTGACACTGAAACACGTTATGCCCATTTCAAGAAGTTGGCTTTGGCTGTCATCCAGGCCATTCAACACTTTTGCCACAACATTCTCTTATGCACTACTACTATGATTTCTAAATGCAACCCAATGACCTACATCCTGACTCATCAGTTGTTGGGGGGAAAGTATTCTAAATGGATTATCATCCTCCAAGAATTCAATTTGGTGTTTACTACTACCAAATCTAAGAAATCCCTCATTTTTGCTGAGTTGATTTTCTCCCTTCCTTCTACATCTCTCGCCACTAGTGAAAATGAACAACTTTTGGACAAGACTCTTTTCCTGATAAGCACCCTTGAACCATGGTACAGTGATATCATCATGTATCTCAAGATGTCCATATTATAGCCCGCATTGACTAAGGATGATCGCCGACAGATTTGGCATCACTCCCAACCCTACGTATTATTGGCGATACTTTATACCATGTTGGTCTCGATTCAGTTCTTCGCTAATGTATTACTCTCGAGGAGGTTGAGAGAGATCTCAGTGAATACCATTCTAGGGCATGTGATGGTCATATTTTTGGCTATGCTACTACTCAAAAAATCCTTCATGCTGGTTATTTATTGTTGTCCATTTTTAAGGATTGCATCCTTCTTGTTCGTAAGTTCCATGAATGCCAAATTTACCAGCACAAGATGCGCGCCCCGCCCCCTCACCTACACCCCATCATTACTCCTGGTCCTTTTTCCAAATGGGGCATTGACTATATGACATGTAACCCTCATTTGGCAGGGGGCATGGATATATTATCGTTATTGTGGATTATTTCACCAAATGGGCTGAAGAAATGCCTACATACTCTACAGATGGTAAAACGAAGGCTCAATTTTTTTTTCAATCACATTACTTCTAGGTTAGTCATACCTCAAGCTATTGTCACAAACCATGGCTCCCATTTTTTATATTACATGATGGCTGAGCTTACCTCTACATTGGGTTTGCGCCACAATGGCTCAACCCCATATTACCCTCAGGCCAACAATCAAGTTGAAGTTGTAAACAAAGTTTCATTATAATGCTTTAGCGTACTATTGGGATGCACAAGTCCAATTGGCATGTCATTATCTTTTTAGCTCTGTGGGATTACCAAACCTTGACCAAGGATGCAATTGGTTTCACACCATTCTAGCTCCTCTATGGTCTAGAAGAGACATCACCAATTGAATGTAAAATTCCTTCACTCAAGCTAGTTTTCGAACTTCTCCTCAAAACCTCACCTCAAGAAGAGCACCTCTTATATTTAAAATTGCTGGATGAGACTCGTCGTCTCACTTCTTTGATCAGTGAAGCACAGAAAATGCAAGTCAAGTCCCATTTTGATCGGTCAGTCTCCCCGCGCACATTCTTTGAGGGTGATTTGGTTTTACTATACGATCGAGCTAATGATAAGCTGGGGGCAGGCAAGTTCGAAACCATGTGGCATGGGCCCTACATTGTTAAACGAGTGTTGCAAAAGGGGGTCGATGAGATAATTGATTATGAAGGAAATCCTTTGGAAAAGCCTCGAAATGGGCTTTATCTCAAAAAGTACTATGCTTAGGTAATACTGCATGGTTACTTGTGTGTTAGAGTCGATCTAGTTATCCCTCCGTCAGAGATCAAAGCTCTTTTTGCATTTCATGTTTAGGCGTCCCATCAATTTCACTTAGTTGCATTTTGTTAGGCATGCCATAACTCTGACGGAATGGTTTGTGTCACTCATTCCCCTCATGCTTGGCACTGCTAGTTCAGGTCTATTCATAAAAACAAGTATTCAAAGGTCATTTACAATCATGTTTTAAATTTTTAGGTTTTAGGTCTAGGGTTGAGTCAATTTTGTTTTGAAAAGTCTTAGAAGACTAGCAGGCCAGAGGGATGTCTTTGATAGATCTTCACTTCAATAATTTTCATCATTGTATAGCTGAATTAGGACTTCTCTTCAAAACTCTGTTTTGAAGATAAGTTGCCATCTCATTTTTGTAAAAATTTTCAAAATTTCAGTTCTTCAATCGTTCAAGTGCAGCCTTGGTCTCCTTTGCCAGAGCATATCACAGCTATCCCTACAAAAAATCAACAAATAGCTTCAGTCCAAACCTCAAAAAAGCATGAGAAAATCAAAAAGCACTGTTGTATTAAAAGACCAAAAGTGAAAGTGCCCAAACTTTACAAAGTGGGTTTTTTGAAATCAATTTAATCAAATTAGATATTTTGGTTGTATATAAGGTGAAAACAAGTCTATTTGTTCACCAAATATCAAAGCAATAGCGTGTTCAAGTATTGGAGGGAGAAAAACCAGTTTACAAACCCGTGGACAGAGTTTTAGGTGCACGCTACGCATTGAAACTATGTGCTATGCACTAGGCAGTGCGCTACGCATTGGGTGAGCACAACCTTTGTAAAAATACATAGGCGCTATGCATCAGGCTGTGCGCTACGCATTGAAACTGTGTGCTACGCACTCATTCCAGCACGATATTTATGCACCCAGATCGTGTCTAATCACCTCCAAAGCTGCAAGTAGGTGTTCTTTCACTGATTCAATCAATTTTAATTTTCTTTATAGTGTGTTTGAAGAGAGGAGGTGATGTGTTGGGTATAAGAAATCAAATGAAACCCTAGGCCCCTATCAAATTTTTTTAAAGGGTATTAAAGGACATATGGGTAATTAGTGAAGATTTTTCTGCCTTTCCTTGGTGAAATATAGCTCCATGCCCATTTGAAAGCTTTGAGCCAACAACACTTCATACCCTTGTCCATTTTTCAAACGGTCTTTGTGACTGTTTTATGCCCAAATACACCAAACAGAATGTCCATTATGGCATAAATCTTATGATGCTTCAGTTGGTTTTTTGAGTATTTATTGAAATTGGGATTTCACCACACCCACAACATACATATTGCAGTCCTCCTATTCCAGTTATTGTGTTTTCAAAGTCATGTCAGATACAGAGTCAGTGTAGGAGCAGGAAAATGACAGTGATTCCACAACAGAGGGGAATGTGCCACAAAGGCCTTGCAGAGGTGGCGAAGGTGGTAAACATCTTAGAGAAGAGCCCACTTCTATGGTACAATTGCAGGCATGCCCACTTGCCATGGATTGTTTTCGCCATCAGTCATGCTATCATTTTTGTGAGCTAATTTCACAATTTCAGCATCATCGTGAATTAGCTCACTTGCTTGTTCTCCATTTACATGATGGCCATGTAAAGCTCACTAGAGTTAATTTCATTTTGTCACCAAAGACCATTGCAAATTCCACTGGGATTCCAAATATCGGGGAGCAATGGAATAAGCGTCAGCTTCTAGAAAAATCATATTATGAGCCATATATTAAACCAGGGTATATGAGGCACTTGAGCAGAGCTTTTCCTTTCCACTACCTGAATGATCAGTTTGCACCTTTGATGAAACTCATCATTCGATATTTCAGCTGTGAGGGCAGATTCTCGCGTCTTTATGCATACCATCTCCATTTGTTGATGCATTTTACAAGGGTGCGTCTAATGAACATTCTATACTTTATGTTTCGCAACATAGAGAGGATGGTGCCTTTAGTACAAAGGAAAAGCCCAGCACATTAGCATAGGAGCATATATCATTATGCATTGATCAAGATCGCGGTGATTCATCAGTTGGCACAGTAGCGCATTACCTGGGAGGATTTTATTTCTCGTGACTTCTTCATAGCACCTCAGCCACCACCAGAGATAGGTCATGGTGAGGGAGGGCCTTCACAACAGTTTGACATTCCTGAGGCCGAGCATGTCAATGCTCCAGTGTATATGACATATCAATGAGGCCACACGTCCTTATTTGCATCTACACGACGAGTACTATCTCCACCCAGGGTGGAAGGGGTCTCGTTGACATCATCAGCATAGCGAGTATTATCTCGTGGAAGGGGTCTTGCCTCCGTCTTCAGTACAGGTACAGATTCAGGATAGGGGCAAGAGACCCATGGTTGATGAGGGTCCTTCAGGAGGTCAGGACATGGGTATCATTGATGTTGATGCTAGCTCTCCTAACTCGGAGCTATAGGAGATCATCCGAGAGCAAAGGGCCGAGAACGAGTCACCGCAAAAGAAATTGCAAATGGATAAGTGGGGGATCAACTACTTTGAGCAGTGCAACAAACAACTGGAAGATGAGCATACACTTTATGAGCTGCGGAAGATCCGGGAAGACCGAGAATTGGCCCGAAGGAGACCTGGTGATTTGACACCTATTGATCGAGAATCAATGCTCATCCGGGTAAAAACTCATTTGGCGAAGTTGTTGGTGAAGGAAAACAGAGACAAGGACATGCTTCATCATATGAAAACTCACTATTGGGCTCGCATGCATGTTTGCAAAGCGAAAATGAAGATCCTTAAGAGGCGTTGAAGCAAAGCACTAAAACAATAGAAAAGGCCTGATCCACTTCGATTTTTGGCCGAGGCTTCATTGGCTGGGCATGATACATGATGGAGGGTCTTCACTCCGAATTTGGGCAAATTCAGAGAAAATTTTGTCGTTTTGAAATTTTTGGCTTGCAAAACAGGTTTTTTGGCACAACCGTAGCGCGCAACGCGCTACCCATAATATTGGGAGGTCCAAATCACAAATGGCTTGTAGTTTTGGATTTGTCATGATGAATTATACATGCTCAGCTATTTCCAAAGCATTTCATCAAGTTTTGGGTGACCAAAAGGCTCAAAAACATCATGAAAATCACCTTTCTGCCACCTTTTCCAACAACAGGAAGTACCTCTGGGAGAATACAGTTGTGAGGGGGACAATGAGCTTCAAATTGAAAATTTCCACTTGGGTTGGAAAGTAAACATCTAGGGCTTTCCAACGAGCTATCATGAGCTCAATGTGGATGTCAGGAAGTGCCCCAAAAGCAGGCTCAAATGTGCGCTACGCATAGGGATCAGGGGCGCTACGCATACAGTTTTTGGTCCAGTTTTCGCTCTTTAGCTCAGGAAATGAAGCCAGTTTGACCAGTTTTGACTTGTGATGTGATTTTTCATCCCGCTTGATGTAATTTATGAAACATTATGTTATTTTGGACTCAATTTTACCTATTCTAGATGATTCATTCACAAAATAGCAAAAATTTAATGAATGGATGGGTTTCCTAGCTTATAGAGGCAAGTTGTTTTTACTACCTAGATTGTAGTGCTTTGTTTAGGATTGGTTGAAACAGCTCCTAGGATTATGATCTCGACCCCTATAGGCAAGGGAATGTGTTGGCTTGCCTATATTATGTATTTTCTTAGTCATTTTCAGGGTTGGACTCTTAGGAATAGCTTGACACTCTATTATACATATTTTATCTGCATTTTTGGCAAAGGAAGACCAGGGTTTTGCAGCACTATTTGGGATTCATGTGGCTTTATGTGTTGATGGTGTGCTTCTTTCAGTATTTGTAAGTTTTTTATGTGTATCACTTTCCTTCTCTTATCTTCTGCAATTAAACAATTGAAGTGTTAAGGTGGAATCCATAATTTGCTATGCTCTGCCTTTAAGTTTGTTTGATTTTCCAT
Source organism: Pinus taeda (assembly GCA_000404065.3). Lineage (NCBI taxonomy): Eukaryota > Viridiplantae > Streptophyta > Pinopsida > Pinales > Pinaceae > Pinus > Pinus taeda. Next base: position 163,905 of record APFE031741943.1, on the reverse strand, counting down.
GTTTTCATCTATTTATGGAGAATCCTTGAAAGTTTCTTGCTCTCCTTAACCTCTCACCAGTCTGATATATCCATTCATTCTCTTTAAATGCATCAAAACAATCGCCTATCTTGACCCAAGTAGACCTCTGCAAAAACTGTGCCTCATCCCCGCACCCAAAATTGCCTTTCCCTCGAATTCAACAAAACTTCAAAAAATCAATTTCAAAATCCTTATACTTCATACCTAGCCTAAAATTACTTATCAATTCAGTCATCTCAACCTCATTGATTACCTCTTTCCGATATTGACTGGGAGAGAGCCCTCTCCTGTCCTCTTAGGACTAGCTACGAGGCTGAGCGTGGTTTGATGTAGCCTCGAGTTTTACCTTATTTCAGCATAAGGTAGATTTTAGCGCTAACATTGTGTACATTAGTGTGTCATTCATTTTTGTGTAGTGTAGTTTGGTTTGTTAGCTTTCAAACAACTTTCCTGCTTACTATGTATTTCCCTGCTTTGCAGATGTCTCTAACTCCTTACATCGGTTTCGCTGATGGTGCTTTTCGTAGTACCCAAGATCTATCCTCTGCAGCATGGGTGATTTATGATCCTCATGGTGAGTTGATTGATCTTAAAGGTATTTTTTTAGGCCATACAACTAATAGCATTGTTGAATAAAACATGGTCATCGAATTGTTGTCTGAGGCTATCACTCTTGACATTCGGGAAATGGTTGTCAACCTGGATTCACAGCTTGTTGTCCTTCAACTCAGTAAGCAATATTTCATTAGAAACCCTTATATATTGAGAATGTATCTATGTATTCATCTACTGTAAAGAAATTTTTAATACATTACATATCATCATATTCCTAGACACATGAATACATTGACACATGCATTAGCTAACTATGTGTTGGATAGACATTTACAAAACATGTGAAAAGCCAAAAAAAATCATTTGTATCATATTAAGAAAGAATATATATATATATATGGTGATAATGTTTGATACATCAAAACCCAAAAAAAAATATGTGTCCTGAAATAACATCTATGGCACACAGGCCTCAAAATGGTGGACCTAGGAGCTAAGCAGCATGGTGATCATGGTAACATGAAACTACTCCTGCCACACAATTTAGCAATCAATGGATACAATCTGATACCCCCACCATATGCCTATGGTACTGTGATGGGATGTCTCCCACCCGGGCATACTCTAGGATACCATGAGTTAACCCCTCAAGGTTCCTCACAATCTCCTCCTTGTTGTCGCTCCCCTCCTGACAAGGATCGACATCAAACAGATGAGTGACACACCTGGCTATCAGGGACATCCCAGTAGGATGCTTTGGTCCAACATCTACATTGATAAAACAAAATGTTATAAACATATATATATAAAACAATTGAAAAATCCAAAAAAATAAAAATTGATTTTTTTATCTTCATCGTTGAAATCCTCCCCATCTAGAAGCGGCATGTCCAGATCTCTATGGAAGTTCGTATTATTGTATGGCCAATCCTCCACTATAATCAGTTGTCATCATAGCCATGAAAATAAGGTGGGCCTGTAGGACATATGTTGGACCCCAGTGATCCTAGGCATCGAACAACTCCAATGGACCCTCTGTGGGTCTCGTGGCATTGGTGGATCTACCTTAGTTAGCTGGAACTAGAATAGTCAAACTCGTTCCAAGGAAAAGGTCATTAGTATAGATCCGAAGAAAAATTGCTTTAGATTCCCTGCCTTAGCTTTTGATAGCTAGCATTTCATGGTAATCTTCATGGTTTTCACCTAATTGAAGATCTTTGATGTTGTACAGTTGATGGCATATAGAAATTTCAGCTTGTTAGTCTCATGCTCTGCTTGGGACCCCACCACTCTATTGATAAACAACAGTAGCACTCTCAGTGTTAGATCTTGTAGAGTGGCAATCTCAATCTTGTCACTCTTGGATTTGAGGGCTTCTGGGAAATGTTCGACAAGTAACATGGACATGCTTGCCCCAATTGGTTGTGACCCATACAGGTTGACTAGTTCCCCTCTCGGGACAATCTTGTGATGAAATAGATGTCTAAAGTCTCTAACTCCAGCTCTTGGTCACCAATGATAAATATTTCCCAATTTATGTCCCAGAGACTAATCAGGTATCGAAGTAACTTAGGTTGAGCCCACATCCCTAATGTGAGAAAGAAATTGAGAAGCCCACAGTTCATCAAGGCATCCAAGGAATTTGGATCATTCATTGCTTGAGTGTCCACATCTTTTTGCTCACGTTCTTTCCAGTCTACCATTTTGGATGATTCTTTCGTGCAAAAACCATGTATTTAAGCCAATAATCATTTTTGGCAAGTAAAATTTGAATTCAAACAATGGATTTGAGACGAAAATAGCTTTTTATTTATTCACGGAACCGGTGTTCTTGTTTTAAAAATAGTTATGTTGATAGTGCAGTTGGGTGTTTTAACAACCCTTGGCCAGCACGATTCCATGCATGGAAATTGCATCAGCTGAGGGTGAAATGTTTTTGCAAAATCTTCCCTCATTAATACCAAAAATGGATAAAAACAGGAATAAGCAATATGGAAATTAACCTTAGGGACTTGGCTCTTACCTGCAACTGACGGCTCGATGAATGACCTCCTGGATCTCCCACAATTTTCTCCAGAAAAATTAGGGCAAAAGTGGGTAAAAAGTTTTTCACAGCAAGGTAAAATGGTAAATGGTAAAAAATATTTACTTTTCCCTCCTTTTATTCAATTTTTCATAACATGTTATTGGTTTTAAGTATTTTTGACCTATTTTTCCTCAAGAATTGGATAATGCACTTTACCTTTTTTTGTGCTGTGATGGGTGATGGATGTTCAACAATGGTTCTGAGTCACATTTCAACTCTTTTCTCAACTCGTAAAACTAAAATGAAAAGATTGTTGTATATTTTTCCATTTTGACTCGTAAAAGGGAATAAAATGGGGGGTTTGCTTTTAAGCTCTTTTCTAACCTTTTAAACATGAAAAGATTGTCAAGCTATTGTCGTTTTGAACTCATTAACGAATGCAAAACATCATGTGCCCAGTATATGTTTACCCCTATTTTGGGTTGGGATGCACTATTTACGAGAAAGGTACTCCTTGACTGAAATGGTTAAGCAGTTCTCTCAAGTATCATTTTCTACCTTTTCGGGCTCGAGAGACACAAATGTAAGAAAAGGGACCATGAGGATTTTTCTTTTCCATGCCTTTTTCAAATTCTCTAAACATGGAAAGGATACCAAGTTTCACGTTTGTTAGACTCACTAAAATATTAAATGACATCAGATTCGTCACAATGATGAACATGAGCTTATCCTTCCTAGGGCTTGTTAAACTTACAGTGCAAGCATATGATATCCCCTTTAAGGTTGCACTTTAAAAATAATTGGGGTACATACTAGAAATGGTGGGAAAAATTTGGAAATCCAGTCAGTTGTGTCAGTAGCTCACTCTTGAACATAACACTTTCTTCTTCATGTCAAGTTCGGATATCCTCCTTTTTACCGTTGAGCTTCCTAGGTTGGGCCATTTATTTTTTCTTTCCATTTGATCTCTTCCATGTCATCACGACCACTGATCTTATGGATCCAAAAGCTACCAAACTTCTAGTTGTGTCGCCAATATGCTCAAGATTTGTCCTTTCGTAGTTACACTTACCCCTGATTCTCTGTATCATCCAAAATCATGTTGCATCCCTTTGCCTCATGTTGATGATGTGGGATACATTATGGCGCTACTTTGACACGGTTACTTTGTGTTGACTTCAGCTCATTATCTAGGCAGTTGACTGAGAGACTCCCTTCTAGTACCTTGGAGCTTGCATGCCCTAATGGCAAGTTCTTCGGGCTCGATGAAAATTTCACATCATTACCTTTTGATCGAGTGATTTCACAGGTGTTCAACTATAATTCCTTTATTCACATTTTGTGAATTATGTCGATAATACCTTGAGGACCATTGTCATTATTGGTGGTTTCTCTCACACTTGTTAACAATTTACATCATCAGCTAGTAATCCAGCGATTTTCGATCATATTCGATGTCAACACATCTATTCACATGTTATAATTTGTACTTTGATCGGGTCATCACTACAAGAAAAAGGACATTGATGAGGGGTGAAAAATGTCACCATAAGCTCATTGGTGACTGTCAAAAGAGAATTTGTCACCAAAACCTGAATGTCAACAAATGTGTCGTCGCCAAAAGTATAGGTGTTGTAGTGACATACAAAGTCCATCACCAATAATGATTTAGAATGACAAATAGAGACCATCACCATTTCATATGAACAATGGTGATGGACCATGGCCTCCATCACAAAACACTAAACATCATCAAAGATGGCATCACCAAAAGTATAGGTGTTGTAGTGACATTCAAATTTTGTCACCAATAATGATTTATAATGACGGATAGCATATGAGAAATGGTGACGGACCATAGCCGTGGTCACCAAAAATTGAATGTCACCAAAGGTTGCATCACCAAAAGTATAGGTATTATGGTGATATTCAAGGTCCATCACGAATATTGATTATAATGAAAGATAGTGACTGTCACTATTTCATATGAACAATAATGATTTATTGTGATGGATCTTTAATGGTCATCACTATTGATGCATATATATGGTGACGTTCATTGACGGTCACCAAAAGCCACATTTCTAGAAGTATAGGTGTTGTGGTGACATTCAAGGTTCATCACGAATAATCACTATAATGACGGATAATGACTGTCACCATTTCATATCCACAACAATGATTTATGGTTACAAATGTTTGAGGGTTGTGACTATTGATGTGTATATATGGTGGCGTTCGTTGACCATCACCATTTCATATTTTTGGTGAGGGTTGAAAAATGTCACTAAAGCTCATTGGTGATGGTCAAAAGAGCCTTTATCACCAAAAAATGATTGTCGCCACTCCATATGGATATCAGGGCACAATGGAATCAAACCACCAACATCCTTCTTGTAAAGCAGGTGCTCTTCCATTGAGCTAGCACCCTTTAAAGAATTATATTTTTGAAAATTAGACCTTGAAACTTCATAAATTGTAGATTCTACAAATTTCAATAAATTAAAGCCTCGGCAATATTTTACTAAACAAGCAAAGCAACATCGAAGTTGTAGGGCCCTACCTAATGGTTATTGAACTTATGAAAATTGGGTGGAGGGAAAAATAGTTATGTATAAGATAATAAATATGTTCAGCTGAATAGTCAATTAGAAGTGAAATGCTAAAGACATTTATAACCTATAAATGACCTATAACTATCAAATGCACCAAATATTGCAAAGAAAATGTCATAAGTGAATAGCATATGGAAGAGGAGGAGGTGAGGACTTGGAACCCTTGTACATCTTGGCATGCCTTAGTACTTGGCACATCTTAGCTTGTTTGACATGTCTTCATACTATCTGGCACATCTTAGCATGCCCTAGTATTACCTAACAAACCTTGGGAGTCATGACCTCAGAACTAGCATTACATTTTTGCATGACTTGGGAACATTATATTCACTAGAACACCTTGGCACTCCCTAGTTTTCATGCCCTCTATTATCCTCCATAACGTCCCAAGCTGATGAGGAGATTGACGAAGGTAACCATAGACCAAGGTTTTAGTTTAGTAGCTAGCCCTACCAAACCAGATAGGGCTCCGTTTATGAAATCACAACCAAGAGATGATGGGAATGTAAAGGATTTTAGGCTAGATAGCTAGGCTCAAGTGGGTTTTTGGAAAATTTAGGGACTTGGAACTCTATCCACCGGTGTCTTGTTTGGCAGGGACTTTGTCAAGGAGGCAAGGACTTAGAACTCTGTCTAGGATAAAGAAACTAAAATGCATGAAAAAATCTCCCTAGAATAGAGTACCTCTTACTTAGAATAGTGTCCCCTACTCAAAATATAGAAACCTTCTCTACTATGCACTTTTCTTAAAGATAAATATGTGCATAAATTAGTACTAAGAGAAACAACTAAATTAAGAAAAGTGAGCATCTGAGTCAAACTATAAAAGTATAATAAATATGGCTATATATAAGCTTGGGGAACACTAGACAAGCATGCTTTCATACAACAAAAATAAGATGCCTAAAATTGATGTCATTCTTTCATCATTTCTATGCCCTCACAACAAAACTGGAATCTATAGCATGTACCCCAAGGCTGTATGCATCTGCTGAAGGTGTAGATTGAAAGGTTCTACTGAGATGAAGTACTATTGAAGGATAAACACCTTGAAAATAATAGATAAATTCTACTGTGAATTCAGCCCATTTGCACACAGACCAAGGCTACTATTGGGTACACTTCTCCACTAAATGGAAATTGCAATGTATTATACTATCGCTAATGAAAAAACACCTTTAGTGAAACATGGATAAAACTATAATAGGTACTTTCATTGTGGCCTTGGATTTGGATGATCTCATCAATATAGGTAACAACTTCGATAATTGAAAAACTAAAAGGTGAGATGGATAGATCATTTAAAATGATATATTTGGTCATATTTTGTTATTGTTTAGGAGTTTTAGTATAGAAAATGCAAGGTAGCCTATTGTGTCTTTCTCTCATAGGACAAGGATGCGAAGAAATACATAAAATATTAAATAGAATGATATAAGTTGATTATAGGTTCTTTTGAAATGAGAATGGAATTCTCCATGCACCAGTTCTAATCTAGTGGGTATAACTTTAAATAAGAGACTAATAGTTATGGGGTTGAAATTGTCTCACAATTCATGAAAAGTCCCAAATTTGTTCACTAGAAATAAGCAAAGCGAGTCGTCGAGTTTATGGAAGGGAACACCCTATTCGCAGCAAGATAACTTGAAATTGATCAGGCATATTATTTCTCGTCTTCTTGTACGTGTGTGCTTTGAAAAGATAACCACATCCAAAGACTCAATAACAACTCTGGTAAAGTTTATAGATATGAAGCACTTCTAAGAAAACCCATCGCTTAATGACATTGGGTGAGAATATGTTGAAGGATTCAATCTTGCACTCAATCATAAAAAGGAAGTTGAGGTATCCAGCATCTTGCCAACAAAACAAATCCAACCATAATGTGAAAGGAAGGTTAACTGCGAAACATTTTTCCCACTTTGTAGTATTGTTCCCTCTTGATTTCCAACAGGTATCTAGTTGCCTAGTGTTTTGGGAAGTTTTAGTGTCTACAAATAAATTCTTAAACCCCTAGACTACTAGCTAAGTCTAGAACAATAGTTTAAAGAGTTCTCTACTTTTCCTATGTTCAATATATTAAATAAGAGGCAAAGAAGCCTGCATGTATCCTTCACTTGCTCCTTATCTCCCTTGACCGATCCTGTCGCTCCTCTCCATACTTAAACCACTTGAATAGTACCTACACATAGACGGAAGACAACAACCAATCAAACCATATGATAATGATCTATTGATTAAACATAGAATGGAATCAAGTACATGATACACATATGAAAGCATAAATGGATAATGCAAGCATATCGAAAAATCTTTGAACACTTTATTAGTAAAAGGAAGAGTTACAAACAATTACTTTATTCAACATCACTTCTCCATTTCAATCCCATCCTCTCCTCATAATAAGCAAGACATTTTGACATCATTACAATACTTAATCAACTCAAGTCTCATACTAACAACATCTCCCTATAATTCAATAATTTCCATCCCCTGATCACTTGAATGAGTGGTCTATTTATAGGTGAATGAAGGAAGTTATTCCATACATGGTGATAATGAATTCCCTCCCAAACTTAGGATTTAGTTCCAAGGAAGAAGGGTTAAAGGGATTGATTTTCCTTAACTCTCTTCCTCATCCAAATTCAAGCTCAAAGGAGTAGATAAAATTGGGAAACTTCTAGATGCATCCATTGGATAAGAATATTCCCAAACCCCAATGCACTTTCACTCAAATTCGCCCAGCTCAGGCCAAAGAACGACCAGGTGCATTGCATAACACCCTATCAGTGTATGGTCTATGTTGCAGTGCACCCTAATGAAGCCATGCCTGCGCTGATCTTCTTAGAGGCAGTTTTTGGATGATTTTAGTCATCTTCTTTGAAAGCTAGGAATTCTAAAGGTTGACTTGTTTAGGGCATGTAACAACTTAATTAGGAGTTTATGAGCCCTAATAATATTGATCTGTAAGTTGGGGTTGATGTTCCCAAATGGAGTTGTAACAGTTTCCCCGTAAAGCATGAAGTCGTAAATATATATGTCAAGTGAAATTCTTTATCATGTGGAGAGGAGGTTTTGAAGTCAAACGTGACTTGCATCCATTACAATACATATATCATGCTAATTTGATTTTTTTTCATGAACTCACTAAGGGAAGGCATACCCATGCTTAGCTTATAAACTTTCATTACATGTACAAATATAGTCATCTACAGATATAGACCCATGAATGGATGACCATGAATGTAAGGCCATTTTACATTTGATTTAGTACTACTGAAAACATCGCAGCCCAGATGGATCAAACTAGATCTAGGGTCTTCAATCTCGAAGTCTAACCATGTGAATAGATGTTTTGAAGTCGAACATGGGAAGACATTGTCTGATTACCAGCCAATGATGTAAGCCGTTAATAGACACAAGAGGAATCACCAATAATGATAATGACCCTCAAGGTACTACAATACATTTTGCATGGTGTGAATAAATGATTTGATGTCAAACACCATACAAAGTCTTTTGATCAAAGGCCAACGATGTCAACCTATCACTAGAAGCGAGAAACCTATCATTGATGTATGCAAGCCTCAAGGTACTGATGGGGTGTTTCTAAGTCAACTTCTTGGATGATGTGCTGATGTCGATAAGAAGTGACTTATCTTAGGAGGGCCTTGATGTATCCCACATCAATGACACGAAATGAGATAAATGATTTTGGAGATGAAAAATCGACTGACGACACAAGGTTTAGGAATGGCGGTCATGAAAATGAAGGTTTATGGTATTACAAAGGATGAATTTTGAACTGAATGGCTTCTCTTGAACATGTCAACGACACTAATATGAATTGGTAGCATTTACCCAAAACAAAGTAATGGATGGTATGATAGGCCAACGGCATGATAACCATCAAGCTGAATGACCCAACCCACATAGTCACGGTGATGAGGTGAAAGTGTCATGTTCAAGAGCGACTTGCCAGCATAAAGTTTTCTTGGCTTTTTCCCATTTTCCCCAATCATTGCTAACCAATACCTCTTTATTTTTATCAAGCTTGAGGAGGATAACATATGCTTGTTGTGTAATTTCACTTCGGGTGAATCCATCGCTATTTGATACTTTAATGAGTCTAGAAAAGGTGAAACTTGGTCCTTTTCATATTTAAGGAGTCTAAAAAGGGACAAAAAGGAGACTCCATAAGTTATTTTTCATATATTTGTCTCTCAAGTCTGAAAAATCGTAAAAAAATACAAGAGAAAAATCATTTCCAATCCTTTAACAAGTTGGAGAGGACAAGTGCTCGACAATATTTTCATGTTTAGAGAGTTTGAAAAGAGCTTAAAGAGGACTCCATTTTGAGGAATGAGTGGTGTCTAGTGTAGAAACAGGTTTCGGTGATGTTGGTACTTCTCAAAGCATGTTGATTTATGTGAAGAGGTTGGCTAATAAGACCACTCATTGCAACTGTTCCTCAAAAAAGGTAAAACAACCAAGTGAAAATGTATGTTTGGCTAAATAGATGGTCATGATGGAATGAAACAACCAAGGTTCATCTAACTAAAGAGGCTGATAGAATGGAAATCATGAGGGTTAAAATGGAAATGGGTTCATTTTTACACAAGCTTGAACCATAGGGAACTATGCTTGGATTTAGTTTCATGTTTACGTAAGCTTGAAATGAAAAACTATGCTTGGATTTAGTTTCATGTCCCCAGCATGATGAAAGGGAGAGTCTTATGTAACTAGATGGAAGTCGCTACGATGAAGTAGGACGATTATCCAACACCTTTTTGGCTTCATCCAAATAGGGAAAAAGGTGAATGGGGTGATTCCCTTCACATAACCTACAGGGAAACTTAACCTTACCACTAGGTGCATGCCCCCCAAACTTCATTACATTCACCTAAGTAGACTACTCGTGGCTATCAGGTGGATGGAATGAAGGTTCATATACGAGATCAAGTGAAAGACTCGACTGGGATTTTACGAGATCTAGTCAAAGACTCGACATGGAACTTTGCTCGAGGGGACCTTGATTCCTTTTTTAATGAGCTTGACACAAGACAATGAACTCTGCTCATATTCCCTGTTTCATTTTTTAACGAGGTTAACACAAGACCAGGAACTATCCTCATAGGACCTGTTTCAATTTTTAATGAGGTTGACACAGTAAAAGAACCATCCTCATAGACCCTTGTTTCATTTTTTAATGAGGTTGACACAAGACAAAGAACTATCCTCATAGTCCCTTGTTTCATTCTTTAATGAGGTCGACACAAGACTAGGAACTATCCTTGTGGGAGCTGTTTCATTTTTTGATGAGGTTGACACAATAAAAGAACTATCCTCATATTCCTTGTTTCATTTTTTAACGAGGTTGACATAAGACAAAGAAATATCCTCATAGTCCCTTGGTTTCATTTTTTAATGATGTTGACACAAGACATGGAACTATCCTCGTAGTCCCTTCTTTCATTTTTTAATGAGGTTGACACAAGACTAGGCACTGTCCTCATTAACCTGTTTCATTTTTTAACGAGGTTCACACATTAAAAGAACTATCCTCATTGACTTGTTTCATTTTTTAACAAGGTTGAGACATTAAAAGAACTATCCTTTAAGATTATTCAATCATAACTCATAAGAGATCATGAAGGAGAGATCTAGTTGCAATGCTCCCAGTGCATAATGTACAACATCACTGAATTGATTGTTAGTTGATGTAGGTATGGATTGGGTTGCCACATAATTAACCCATGTCAGGGATGATACCATTGGTACAAAAGGACCATTTAGGGAAGATGGTTGACTGGAAGCCATATTTGGACCGAGAAATGAAAGCTAGTCAACGGTGACAATTATGCCTTTATGTGGGAAACAAATCACTTGAAAGAGTGTTGAAACAATAGCTCCCATGTCATAAACGTAGTCGCGCCCCAGAAGTAAGTTGTAATCTAAAGGGCCTGGGACTACCATCACATTCATATAAACAATTTTTTCTCCCAAAGACATAGGTAATTAAGGAAGGATCCCTAATGGTCGACTGGTTCCTCTGTTAAAAGCCAATAGATTATGGGTAACAGGCACAAGTGGTGGTGAATTGAGTGCTTGCCAAGCAATTGAGGAAAGGATACTCACTGATGCACCTTCATCTATAATGGTGCCAGATACAATCATATTACAAACTTGTACTATGATCTGGAAAGGCACATAGGAGGGAAGGCAAAATCCTGCCAGTCGATTCCAATCAAAGGAAGTGACTAGACTACTTGGAGGGGGTATTGTAGAAACGGGATAATTAACCGTTTGAGTTATGAGAATTGGAAGATTTTCCTCCTATATTGATGGAATAGGAGGACTACCCCCAAGCTCATTAGAATCTGAAGAAATAAAAAGAACTTGAGTGGTATCATATTCACTCTCTTTGGGAAAGGTATGATTAGCTAAAGGTGAAATTAGGTCAACTATTACCTCAACCTATTGATTTGGGTTGGGTATAGACTCATAGGATTCACTTCCAGAGAGAGTGGGTTTGACTGATAGTTGATTTTGGTCAGTCAAATCATCAACTAGTGAAGTATTTAGGGAGAGTTTCCTGTAACCAGATGGAAGTCACTTTGGTGAAGCAGGACATTTATCCAACACCTTTTTGGCTTCATCTTGATAGGGACAAAGGTGAATGGGGTGATTACCTTCACATAGCCTACATGGAAACTTAACTTTACCCTTCCTTCCATGAACTTTAGTACCACTAGTTGATGGTGTGTCACCAAAATGATCTCCAAATGTTGATGACACTAGATGATGTGAACGAGAAGACCATTCTTCTAAGATTTGAGGAATATCAGGATAATTTCGAAGAATATTGTCTCCTATACAAAATTTGAACCGATATCGAACTTTGTGAGGCTTGATGGACAGTTTCTCATCAGATGTGCATTCAAAGTAATGGTTGCTTGGTTGGCCCCTTGTTGAATTGGCTTCTTCTTCTTCTTCTTCTTCACTTTCTTCTTCTTCCTAGCCACTTGGTTACTAGTACCAATACTTTCGCCAAGTGAAGAGGAAGAAGGGGAGGAAGAAACAACCGAGGAAGAATGCAAAGGGTCAACTTTAGGATCAACTAGAGGTTGATTTTTTCTAGTTGGAGGAGTACTCAATTACGGAGAAATCATGACATTTTGAACCAAGGAGGTTGAAAACAACCATACTGGCAAGCCAATGGTAAATCCCAGAAGGGACAATGTATCCATATATGGAGCACCAATATTTCCAAAAGGAGGAAAATGACTAGGGTTCCCATCAAAAGGAATTCCTTGATCGGTGGACTCTGGATTTGTCGCCATATGTTTCAACCTGATATCAACTAAGGAGTGAGCGTGGAGGATGTTATCTGTGATCAATTAATTTATTTTAATCAAAGTAACATAACAAAACAAAAGAGGGATGTTCTAGGCAAAAGGATTACGAAGTAACTGTGAATTACATAATACCTCCCGGTGAACAAAGAAGTACAGGCAGGCAATATCCCCGAATGTTGTGTTCAGTGTATCACAATGTACAAGGTGATCGACTCAATTACCTAAGGATGGATAGCGACCTAGTTTTTTCCTCCCATATATACCCAAAAGTATGTGGAGGCCCAATTCATATAAGGGTTGTCTAATACAAAACCACACAGCGAGAGAATTCCCATATACTTTACGTACTGTAACACCGCCCTATATACCCAGAGGTATGTGGAAGAGCCACGATATACTCAGGCACGTGGAATGAGGTATCACACTTGGGATGTATCGCAAACAAGTTAGCAACAACTACTTTTTTTACGACACCAAAACACATCTCTAGCCTAGACCTCTAAATGCTTTTCGTTAGGTGACAATGCTCCATTAGGTAAATTTAGATAATTTTAAGTTGATCTTCTTTAGAATTTGCCTTTCAAGGTTCACCATGCGATGTATGTTTGCAATTCCTAAAATGCAACTAGTCTGATAAGCATTCTTTCCATTCAATTTAACAATGAAAATTCTTAGCTAGTAGGGATAGAGCAATCAGATCTTTGACAAACAGCAAAGAGCACATCTAATGCAATTTCCCTAGCTATTCTTATCAAGAATTCACAAACTTTAATATTCACAACGCATATATTTCTTTTCAATTTCCTTAATGTGAATGAAAAAAAAAGTAAAATTAATGCACAATCAATCGATAAACTCTTTTCATACAAATGAAAATTTTGCGAAAATTTCTTTTCAAGGAATGGAAGACTTTATGACACTTTCATTTTCAAAGAAATGAGGGAATTACCACACTTTCGATGCAAATACAAACCATATGGACATATAAATCAATCGATATTTTATGAATGAAGACTTTACGGCAATTTCGTTTTCGAAGGAAAAGACGAATTTACGACACTTTCTTTCGAACAAAGATTAATCATATGCACACATCAGTCAATCAATCTTTTATGAATGAAAAACTTACGGCAATTCAATTTTCGAAGGAAAAGATGACTTTACGACACTTTATTTCAAAAAATATCAATCGACCAAAAACTAACTTTGACTATAGATTGATAATGACAAAGAAAACATTAAAGAAACATTAATCAGTCCAATCAAAATAGGGCTGGCTAAGGAGATGAAAACCTATTTTCTAAGACATGATATCATTGACATTCAACAAGTAATAAATCATGAGAATTTTGGCAAAAACTAAATCCAAAGGTGGGAATTTAACCTAAGGTTGATCAACACAGGTCAAAGAGGGGCTAACTGCGCTGCAGAGCACTATCTCTCACTAAAGCCTGCATTGATTTCAATGATTTCAAATTGATCTGCGCAGGTCAAAGAGGGCCTATCTGCACTGTTCATTGTAGTTCAAAGAGGGACCAACTGTGATGATTTTAATATTCCAAGGTTAATCAGCACAGGCCAAAAAAGGCCTAACTGTGCTGCAGAGCACTGTCTCTAAGGCTAGTCTACGCTGATTCCTATGAGGCCACTCAAGAGTCATCTAACCTCAAATGCTGACCAAAATTCAATGAAAAAGACTGAATTACAACAATTAAAGTATGTCAAGGTGTCTAAGGAGGTGGATAAGTTACTAGGATGGATAATTGATCCCCAGTGTGGTCGCCAATTTTTTTTTTGGGAATTTTTAGTGTCTACGGATAAACACTTAAACCCGTAGACTAGTAGCTAAGTCTAGAACAACAGTTTAAAGAGTTCTCTACTTTTCCTATGATCAATACATTAAATAATAGGCAAATAAGCCTACCTCTAGCCTTCACTTGCTCCTTATCTCCCTTGACCAATCCTATCACTCCTCTCCATGCTTAAATTGCTTGAAGAGTACCTGCACACAGACGAAAGACAACAACCAATAAAAGCATATGATAATGATGTATTGATTAAACATAGCATGGAATCAAGTACATTATACACATATGAAAGCATAAATGGATAACACAAGCGTATGGAAAACACTTTGAACACTTTATTAGTAAAAGGAAGAGTTACAACCCATTGCTTCATTCAGCATCACTCCTCCAGTTCAATCCCATCCTCTCCTCATAACAAGCAAGACCTTTTGACATCATTACAATACTTAATCAACTCAAGTCTCATACTAATAGCATCTCCCTATAATTCAATAATTTTCAGCCCTTGATCACTTGAATGAGTTGTCTTTTTGTGGGTGAATGAAGGAAGCTATGCCATAAATGGTGATAATGAATGTTGTCCCAAACTTAGGATTTAGTTCCAAGGAGGAAGGGATAGAGGGATTGATGTTCCTTAACTCCCTTCCTCATCCAAATACGAGCTCAAAGGAGTAGATAAAATTGGGAAACTTCTAGATGCATCCATTGGATAAGAATATTCCCAAACCCCAATGCAATTACACTCAAATTCACCCAATGCAAGACAAAGAGGGATAAAGTGCACTACATAGCACCCTAACAGTGTATGGTTTGCATTGCAGCGCACCCTAATGAAGGCCTGCCTACGCTGATCTTCTCAGAGGTAGTTTTTGGATTATGTTAGTCATGGAACTTCTTGGGAAGCTAGGCATTCTAAAGGTTGACTTATTTAGGGCATGTAATAACTGAATTAGGAGTTGATGGGCCCTAATAATGCTGATCTGTAAGTTGGGGTTGATGTGCCCAAATGGATCTGTAACACCTAGATCCACAAAACTCATGCCACATAAACTCGGCATGATAAAATTATGACATACAAGCTTGACACACACTCTAGTTTCTCTCTAAAAGAGGGTAAGTCAAGATATTATGATAATCTTAACTATAATTTGATCATACACTATTGAGGTATTACATGGAATAAATAATACACTATCAATACACTAATGAAGAACTCAAAATAAATGAATTTCTTAATGTTACAATAATTCCTCTTAGGATTCTCGGATAAGCACCTAACCTGCATGGCAAAAGCTTCCTAGAAAAGAGTGCCTCCTACTGAGAAGTGCGTCCCCTGCTCAAAATATAGAACCCTTCTCTACTGTGCACTTTTCTTAAAGATAAATCCGTGCAGAAAACAGAACTAAGAAAAACACCTAAATTAAGAAAAGTGAGTATCTAATTCAAACTATAAAAGTATACTAAATATGGTTGTATCTAAGTTTGGGAAACACTAAACAAACATGATTTCATACAACAACCACAAAATGCCTAAAATTGATGCACTTCTTTTATCGCTGCTACAACCTCATAGGAAATCTATAATCTACAACATGTATCCCAATGCTACATACATCCACTAAAGGTGCAGACCGAAAGGATCTACTGAGATGAAGTATTGTTGAAGGAGAAACACCTTCAAAACAACAAATAAAGTCTAATGTGCATTCAACCCATCTGTACATAGGCCAAGGTTGCTATTGGGTACATTTCCCCCCTAAATGGAAACTACAGTGTATTGTTGTTGTACTGAAGGAGAAACACCTTCGAAGAACAATGGGTTAAACTATAACATATATGGTCATTGTGGTATTAGTCATAGAAGATCTCATCAATATAGTTAACAACTTCATTGAAAAACCAAAAGGTGAGCTACATAGATCATTTGAAATGATAGATTGGTCATACTTTATTATTTTTTAGGAGTGCTAGTATAGAAAATGAAAGGTAGACTATTGCATCTTTATGTCACAGACCAAGGATATGAATCAATACAAAATTTTTTAAATATCATGGTACAAGTCAATTGCAGGTTCTTTCGAAACAAGAATAGAGTTCTCCTTATGTAGATTCTAATCTACTTGGTATAGATTTAAATAAGAAATTTATAGCTATGTGGTTCGAATTGTCTCATGATTCATGACAGGTCCCAAAGTTGTTCACTAGAAAGAAGTAGAGGGAGTCGTCCATTTTATGAATGGGAACACCCTATTCACAGATAGATAAATTCAAATTAGTCAGGCATATTATTTCGCCTCTTCTTGTACATCTGTTCTTTGAAACGATAACCATATCTAGAGACTCAATAACTACAAGCAAAAAGGTCATTAGTGAGGGTCATACTTGTGATGGACCTTTAAGGTCCATCACCAATGTCACATATGGTGATGGTCTTTAGAAAAGCATTATTGTAAGTGTATATAGTGATGGTCATTTATGGTTTGTCACCAAAGCTATTTTCAATGACACATTTGGTGAGGATCGTTAAAGGCTCGTCGCTAATTCTCTCTGTGACACCTTTGGTGAGGATCATTAAAGGCCCATCACTAATTTTCTTTGGTGAAACTTCTAGTGACCATCTTTTATTGAATGTCACCAATGATCTTTTTGGTTACTTTTGGTGACGGTCAATAAATGTTCATCATCATTTATCATTTCAATGAGTTTTTGATGATGCTTCATGCTTGTGACGGACCTTTAAGGTCCATCACCAATGTCACATATGGTGATGGTCTTTAAAAAATCATTGTTCTAAGTGTATATAGTGATGGTCCTTTAAGGTTTGTCACCAAAGCCATTTTCAATGACACTTTTGGTGAGGGTTGTTAATTTCTCATCACTAATTCTCTCTTTATTGACACTTCGAGTGACGATCTTTTATTGACCCTCACCAATGCTCTTTTTGGTTACTTTTGGTGACGGCCAGAAAATGTTCGTCAGCACTGATTATTCCAATGAGTTGATGATGATATGTACCTGTTACTATATTTTTTGTCAAAATATAATGATTTGAGACATTTTTGTAGAGTCTTTTTCATTATGTGTCCAAGGTCATAGTGGTTATAATATCCAGTAAATTTGTTAAGAAGTAATTAGTGTGTATCATTTCCCTCAAGTAATAAGAATATAATCTTACTATGAGTCAACACATGATTCATCTTTATTAGGTTTATTATCTACCAAATTTCCTTTAAATAAAGTTCCACTAGTGTGTGTAGGAACTTTATTATTTAATACATAATCAAACTCTGTCAATTCTATTAATGAGAGAGACCTAGCACTCATCAACACTCATGGTACACCTTAACATGCTTTGGAACAATACACTAACATTCCTTGGCACCTCGCATGTCTTGGAACATCTTTGTACCTAGAACATCTTTGTACCTAGAACATCTTGCCATGAGTAGGATGCCAAAGCACATGTTGGCATGCAATAGCATAGCATAGCACTCCCCTATTATGTGGTGGCATTCCCTGTAGTCACTAGCATGCCCTGGAACTCCTTGGAATAATATTACATTGACAAAAATTAGTGCTTGCACTTGGCATGTATTAGAAAACATTATTAATGTGCCTAGCATGCCCCTTCTGAAAAAGATAAAGTCCTGACTTATTAACCCTCTTATGTGTTCATTTCCTTTCATTTTAGCTTGGTTATTTCTTTTGCTTCCTTGAAACTCCTTAACGCATATTGGCATACTCTAGCACTCTACACATCCTAGCATGTCTTAGCACTTGGAATGCCTTGGAACTATTTGGCACATGTTCGCACACCCCAAAACTACCTAGCACACTCTAGTACTTCTTGACATTCCCTGATATTCCCTGGCATGCCTTACCCATTCTTAGCATACGTTGTCACTCCCTCTTTAGCATGACAACTAGCACTAATTGACACTCCCCAACATACCGTCATATTCATTCACTTCCATGCATTTTGACATAATGCTCCCTTGTGTTGTCCTAGTAATCCCTAACACTCCTCAACATGAATTGGCACCCTCTAGCACACCTTAGCACTCATAAGTGAAGAATGAAACTTGTAACCAATGTTACCAGACTCAGAATAGATGATAAATTGGTGAGGAAATAGAGCTAAGAGTTTTAATCAGATTGAGGAAAAATTGGAAAAAAATCGGGAAAAAATCAGTGAACTCAATAAATAAAAATATACGCATATATTGAATTAAAAAAAAAAAAAAAAACATTTTTCATTGATATTCAGTAAATCCATGTCCAAAAAATTCATAATATCAATAGATGTCCAAAATATCATGAATGAATAAGCATCTCATATATGTTAGGAGTCCAAACATGATCCAAAGTACTAAGTCCTGACTCCTAACTAGTGACTACATAGAACTAGAAGTAACTTCTTCTAAAAGTTTACAAACAACTACTTACTAATTAGAAAAAAAATTAGTAACTAAGAGTCTACGACTCTTAAAAGTGAGAACTAGAAGTTATTCCTCCCACTCCTTCGCTTGCTTGACTCTCAAAGTTCTTCAAGTCATGTAGGCTTAAAAGAGGAGCCTCCTCTAATTGGACCCAATCTATTGCATTTGTAGTTTGCAAACATATCTCTTCAAGGTCTATTGGTGAATGATCCAAACTTATCATTATCATGAGATATTGGAATGTGAATTTAAGTTTGACTTTGAACTTTAATGTTTAAACTTTAAATTCCAAATCAGATTATGAAACCTTCAAATTCAAGCTCTCACCTAGTATTTTCTTGTTGCGAAGTTGTAGTCTGTAATGGAAAAATACAAGGTTATTTAAGCACTTTTGTGTCAACCGGTTGCGCTTCTTAGAATGTATTTTCTCAAACATGCTCTAGTTGCATTCACAACTTGAAGCACTGCATGCTTGGTTTAAGATTCGAATGGAAAATCTCTTCAAATCTGGCGTATCACTACAAAAATTTTGCCACCAAAGACCTAGAAAGTGGCAAGGGTTTATGAGTAGACATACTAAATACTAAATAGTAAAAACTTAGAAAGACAACAAAATTTAATAAAACATTTAACATACAAAATAAAGTTTAAAAAAAATCAATGAACTGATCAAGCCTTCAAGCCTCAAAGGATACCTAGAAACACCTTAGACCTTTCTCGTATAACACTAGTATAGGAAAATAATTTAGGTGGTGCTCTACAATCCTATAGTTAGAAAAAGACATGATTTTGAAATTCAGGATCAGGGAAGCACCTTTCCATGCGTGTCATAAGTCCTCTGTGAATCTCCCCATCCTCATTAAATTTTCTCTTATTATAAACATACTATGGGTTTAAGAAGTACCTAGCAGCATGTAAGGGGGAATGCAATTTCCTATCCCAATGTGCATCAATAATGTCCCAAAGAGGCATATACCTTTCCTTCTCATCCCCATATCTTCTTTTGATGTCCTCCTTTATGAGATCCATCACCTCATAAATGTAACCCATAGTGGGTTTGTCACCATCAACCATCCTAAAAGTTCAAGCCTTCAAATTTAAATTAATATGAAACATTGAAAATAAAAATAATCTTGAAATGAAATTTAAAACATGAAAAAGTTAAAAGAATTGAAGTACTTGAGAACTATAACAAGGGACTCCATCACAGCAATAATCTCTTCAGCATCCTTCCAAAAACTGTCATTAAACACAAGTGAAACAACTTCAATTCCTTCAAGGGTCTTGGAATGTTTAGATGCCAGCCACTTAGGTCCCAAGGACATCCTCTTCAGATTTATCTTTTGCTCAACCACAAATTGCAAAGATATGAAATTTGTTGCAAATCTAGTCACTGCAGGTCGAACAATTTCTTTACCTTTAGTGTATTTTATCATGGTGTTTGGGACAATAATGTGGTTGTATAATTATTTGGTTATGGATTTTTCCTTCTCCACAACCTCATGTATCCAGTGAAGCTTACCAATGTCCTCAAGCATTAAATGTATATAATGGCCAACACAATAGGTTCAAAAAATAGTGGGGTGCCTAATCTAAAAAAGCCTACCAGCAGCCATATAATTAGCTGCATTGTCGATGAAAATTTGTACAACATGTTCTTCTCCCACTTCTTCAACGAATTCCTCTATCATTTCAAAAACAATTTGTGCATTCCTAACCTTGCATGAGGCATCCACTGGTTTGAGAAACATTGTACCTACTGGACAAGATACGAGGAGATTTATTAAAGTTCTATTCCTCTGATCTATCCATCCATCACTCATGATCATGTGCCCTATTTCTACCCATGATGAATGAAACTCAAATAGCACAAGCATGGCACCATTAACACTTTATAATAGCAATTTTTTCCTAATGCTCTCTAATGAGGGAGCTTTGAACCCTGGATCTGCAACAACAACTGCATGAATCATAGCTTGCCAATAAGGACTTATGGCACAATGGAAAGGTATGTTAGGATAGTACCAAAAGTTAGCAATGGCCTTCCTTGCCTAACCATGGATATTTTTCTTCCAACCAGTGGTATCCAAGGTAGGTTGGGAACTGGATTTTGTGCGGGGAGAAAAAAGGGTGTTTATGTTTCCACCTCCAATGTTGAATGTGAGAGGATTCATTTGGCCTTGAGTTTGACTTAGACTTGGAGGCATGCGTGAGAAACTTGGGAATTTCATTGAGGATTCAACAGAGGCAGATAACAATGGGGTAGTGGAAGAAAAATTGTCAACTCTAGGAGTTCCTATTTCTTTTTTTTGCTTTTCTTTCTTTGCATTATGCTGACTCAACATATGAATGGCCAAGGTTTCTTGATGTTTGACATTTTCGTCAATGTTTTTGCAGAGACCTATATCACGGCCGGGTATTTGTGCAAGGTGGTACTTGAATCTATAAATTACTCCACTACATTTCGCTTTGCAAAATTTACAAAGGAGCTTAGGGTCTCCAAGAATCTTGTCACAATAAGCCCAAGAAAAGTCCTTCTCCCTCGACATTGTTGCTGTTTTTGAGTTGTGTTTAAATTGCAGATTCTATTTAGATTTGGAGTTATGCCTTGTATTTAACTTGTCTCCTGTAAAATGCAATAAAATATTAAAATTAAAAATGCCATATATAACTTTGCAGAAAAGAGGGTTGGTTCTAAAGGATATGAAGTTTTGTTAAGGATCAAAGAGGAGTTTGTCCAACAATACAAACACATTTTGACCTAATATATCATTATGACCTTGAAACACAATTAGGTATATATGAGGAAATGCTACCTAAAGGAAATATTATCAACATATATTGCATTGTAATCTTGAACTTGCAAGTTCGTTTAGCATAAGACAACTAAACCAATACATCAATAACAAATTCTAGAAGAACAAAAATACCCAAAGTTGTGAATGCATGGTTAAAGCCTTTGAAGTCGGCAAGACATCAACCAAGGAAGGAATGCTTGATGACTTGGTCGATGGTTGGGATGAAACCATTTCTTAGTGAATTTTTAAAATCTATTTAAGCCCCATTTATAGGGTTGAAAAGTCATAACCAAAGGAATACGCCGAACATTTGATTGCTGAACAGTGGAACTTAAAACATGCCATTGAAATTGACATTGAAACTTCAATATAGTAATATACCTATTATTTAAGCCAAGTGTTATTGGGAAATCTAGTGTCCATTCGGAGCTGCTAGTCCCACTAAGACGGGTAGCTATCTTAGAAACAAACAAACTAAAGTTACTTTCATTTTCCTTTATGAGAAGTAGATAAGAGAGGAGCAAAGAATACCAACCTCAATCTTTCACTTGGTTCCTTGCTTATTCCTTCTTCCCTCTAACAAATCTTTGCCACTCCTTCCTTGCTTACCCCACTTCAAAGGATACCTATAAAGTCAAAGCAGCATAATACCTTCAAAGTACTGGGATCTACTATCATAAACAATATAGGACCATATATATATTGACCACACAAATGCATATATCATCAAACATACAAGAATGTGGAGGAAAACTCGAATAGATTTATTGATAGAAAGAGTAGAAGAGAGGATTACAACCCATTGATCTAACCCAACATCATACTCCTAGCATGAAAGCCCTTCTTCACCTCATGAAAAGCTTAGATCACCCAAAACTATAATGTTTCACCAAGAAACCAACAACACTTCCTTACAAGATACAAAATTCTAGCCTTCGGATCTCTGCGATGAGGGATCCATATATGGATGTTTGCAGGGGGGTGAGTCAGATTCTGGGGTTCTAATTAGTGTCCTCAATCTGATAGTTCTTGGTTCCACTTGGAGATTCATGGTCTCTTACTCATCCCTAGGCGAATTCAGAGAGGTAAGTGTCACAGGAGAAGTTTCTAGAAGATTCCATGATCATCCACCTTGCAAATTGTCTCTGCCATTTGTTTACTCTCGCCCATCACACCCTATAGAAGGGCTTTTCAGTATGCATCACACTTTTTTCATGTGATAGGTGAGATGCATCACACCCTTAGCACTGATCTATCTGTATGGTCCAGTTTTGACGAGTCCTAAGCCGTTTTCCATGGAGAACTTCTGGGAGATGATGTAATCAGCTGACCTTGTTCCTTTAGGGTGTGAAACAACACTTTTAGGGATGAAGCCCTCAGTTTATGGACATATATTATTGGGTTCACAGTGCCCAAATATGTCTATAACAGTTGCCCCCTAAAGCATGAGGTCGTAAATATTTTGATGTCAAGTGAAATTATTTATCATGAGAATCCGAGGTTTTTCAAACTGGAAGGCAACCTGTAATAAGATATAATACAATACATTATCTTCATAATATTTTCATGATCTAGCTAAGGTGGGCATTCCCATGCTCAGCTTTATAAATTCATTTTCATGTACATAAGACAGACAACCGTCTGTGTGGCAGACTGATGATTCTGATAGAGCCATCATCCTTTGAACTGGGTGATCATCTGTGTAGCAATGATGTACATTTGATGTCTTTATTTTCCTAAATGTATCGTAGCCCAGATGGATGAAACTAGATTTGAGGTCTTCAAACTCGTTTAATCTTTGCCCGAAGTACAAGTTGATCCATGTGAAAAAATGTTCTGGAGTCGAAGATGGAAAGACATCGCCTGATTACCAGCCAATGATGTAAGCTGTTAGCAGGCGCGAGAGGAATCACCGATAATGATGATGACCCTAAAGGTACGACAGTACAATTCACGTGGTGTGAAAATGGGACTTGGAATCGAACACCACGCAAAATCTTTCGGTCGAAAGCCATTGATGTAAACCTGTTGCCAGAAGTGAGAAACTTGACATTGAGGCATGCAAGCTTCAAAGTACTGAAAGGGTTGTTCCTAGGTCGACTTCTTGGATAATGAGTTGTTGTTGACAAGAAGTGACCCGTCGTAGGAGGGCCTTAATGAATCCCACATCTACGACACGAAACGGAGAAAATTATTTTGTGGAGGTGAAAACGATCTGATGATACATGGTTTAGGGTCGTGGTCATGAAAGAATGAAGCATGAAGGTATTGTAGTGGATGAGACACAAGCTGGGTTGGTGAATTCTCTGAGCGACTTCTCTTGAACATATCGGCGACACTGAAATGGATTGGTAGCATTAACCCCAAACATGGATGGTACAATGGACCAATGGTAATATGACCAGTGAAAGGAATAACCCAACCTGACTCAATCATGGTGATGGAGTGAAAGTGTCATGTTCAAGAGTGACTTGCTACCAATAACGTTTCTTCAAGTTTTCTTCCCGATTTTTCCCCAGTCATTGTTGACTAGTACCTCTTTATTTTTTTCAAGCTTGAGGAGGATAACATATGCCTGTTCTATAATTTGCACTTCGAGCAAACCCGTCACTATGTTTTAACGAGCCTAGCAACAGTGAAACTCGTTCTTCTCTGCATGGACAAGTTTGTCGCTATTGGTTTGAACGAGTTGAACAACAAAGACAACTCAGTCCTTTTTCAATTTTAGAGAGTCTAAAAAGGGACAGAAAGGAAACTCCAGTAATCCTTTTTCATCATATAATCCATTAAGTCTGAAAAGGTATAAAATAATATGAAAGGGATGAATTTTCGATAGTTTTAATGAGTCGAACAAGACAAGCTTTCTATCTTTTTGTGTAATAATCCCTCAGGTCCAAAAAGATTAAAATCTAGAGGAGGGATAGCACTTATGATCGTTTTGACAAGATGGAGAGGCCAATTGCTCAACAATCTTTTCATATTTTACGAGTTAGATGAAAAGAGCATAAAGGAGACTCGTTTTTTGAGGAACGAGTGATATTTTTGGGTAGCAGTTGGTTGCAGGTAAGGTTTGGAATTTTCCAATCACGGCAGTGTTACAAGGATGGCTAATAGAATTGCTCATCGTAGTTGTTCCCAAAAAGGGTAAACAATCAAATGGAGGTGTATGATCGGCTAAAATAGAGTGGAGGTGATGGTAAGAACATGACCAAGGCTCAAAAGCTGATGATAATACATTCACAATGGTTATTTACCAGAGGTTGGTTCATTTTTTAATGAGCTTAAACTTTGCTGGAACATATTCTCATTGCTTAGGTTTAATTTTTAATGAGCTTGAACTTTGCGTAAAACGGCTCGTGCTAGTCATATAATAAGGATGTTTCATCGATAGGTTCAATTTTTAGGGAGCTTGCACCATTCGAAACATTGCTCTGATGCCTTCCGCATGCAAGCTAGGCATGACCAACTACTGTCCTAGGGGTTAATAAATACTAAGGTTAGGTAGGAAAATTCTTCCTTTACTTTGCTAGCACCATTTGGCCCCTGCAAAGGTGTATAGTCAATCCGACCAATCACCTAACTTAAGTAGTTGAAGTCAGCAAAATTATGGAGTTAGCGTTACGCTGGACACTTTTCACTTGCATACAAAAGGTTTGCATGCCCCCAGGTATAGCAAAGTAGAGTTTCCAGGTTACCATATTAAAGTTCTCGCATTTGCAAGATTGTTCCATTCGCATCGTACACAAAACACTTCCTTGGTGATGTCTATCGAAATAGACAAAGGTGAATGGTGTAGTCGCCTCCAGTCACATAACTTTGACAAGGGAATCATATTCCAGTCTAATACCATTTTTCTAAATGGACAGGTGTGTCAGACTGGTCATATTCCTACGCAGAAACCTACCCTATACCCAAAGTTTTCCCATCGAGGTAGACCAGGGCGCATGCTCCCTGGTTTTTAGTCACAATCACAGAATTACTTGCACTCATCAGGTCCATGGACTGGAGATTGATGAGACATTCCTTGCATGAAAAGACCAGTTAGGGATGGCATTTGACTATTCACAATGTGTGAGCTAGGGAATGAAAGCTGGTCTACGAGCTAGACCATTCTGCCTTCATGTGGAAAACACATTACTAGAAAGAGTGAGGAGACAATGGCTCCCATGCTATAAATGTAGTCATGCCCAAGGAGTAGATTATAATCTAGAGGCCCTTGGACTACCATTACATTCAGATAAATGGTTTTCCCTCTCAAAGTTATAGGAAAACTTGGAAGGATCCCTAATGATCGGCTCGTTCCTTTGTCGAAGCCTATTAGATTTCGCATCTCAGGCAAAAGTGATGGCAAACCAATCGATTTCCAAGTAGTTGAGGAAAGGATACTCATAGAAGCCCTTTAATCTATGATAGTACCGACCATGACCATTCTGTAAGCTTGTACAATGACTCAAAATGGTACATTAGATGGTAGATGGGGTTTGCCTAGTAGATTCCAGCCAAAGGAAACGACTAGGTTACTCGGAGGTGGGACCAAATAAACAGCCGGATACGACTCTGATGAACTTCCTTCCTACGGTAAAGGAATGGGTAGATTGTCCCCATGTTCATCAGAGTCTATGTTTACGAAAATAATTTGAATGGTGTCGTTATCATTCTCTTCGATGATTGTATCATCTAAAGATGGACCTTCCGAAGACAAGATTGGGTCGACTGCCATCTCGACCCGATGATGTTGGTCTGGTCTGGACTCAGAGGGTTTATTTACAACAATAGATGCTTCGACTGACCACAAAGGTGTGTCAGTCAGATTTTCAACTAGCGATGGACTCGGCAAGAGTTTCCTATATCCAGGAGGAAATCGTAGCGGTGAAGCAGGACGGTTATCCAAGACTCTTTTAGCTTTGTCCAGGAAGGGACAATGGTGGATGGCATGATTGCCTTCACACAGTCTAAAAAGAAATTTATATTTTCCTTTCTACCCAGAGACTTCATTTTCACTAGTTGACGGTGTACTCTCAACATGATCATCAAAGGTTGACGACACTAGATTGTGCAAGCGGGGAGACCAATTCGTTAAGATCTGTGGGATGCAAGAACAATCTCGATGATAGTGGTCCCCTTTGCAAATGACACATGGATATTTAGGTTTGGACGCTGTAGTGTGTGGATTTTCCCTAGACGATGTATGGTTTCCCCTTTTTTCCTTTGGCTCCTTCTTCTTCTTCTCCTTCCCTTTCTTCTTCTTCTCAGTTACTTGGTTTTTAGTTTCACCAAGCAAATAGGAAGAAGGGAGAAACAAACGAAGTAGAAGGTTGGGGGGTAACTCTAACATCATCTAGTTGATGAATTGATTTCTCAAGAATCGTGGTACTTTGAACGACAGAGGTCGAGAAGAGCCATATTGGCAAGCCGATTGTCAGTCCTAGAAGAGACAATGTGGCCATATGAGGTGCACCAACATCTCCCCAAGA
>APFE031741943.1:101368-127406 GCA_000404065.3 Pinus taeda | reverse complement strand
TTCATGGGTTTTACATGTTTATTACCTCCTATTTCCCATGGCCCAACTCTTTCCCAACTAAAAAACTAATTGGGAGAAGCATAAATAGAATTCTATGGGAAATTCTAAAAGAGGAGAAGAGATAGATTTATTATATTGAGATTTTCCCTGACTGATTTTGATGAATCGCTATGCCTCATACACTTACCCAAGCTTTAGGAAACCCCTGTTTCCTTGATTATAGATATTCTCCCTCTTGCTTAAGATATCATGGTGTTGGTTATGGAAGAAGATTGTTGAAGGCTGGGATAGGACGAACCCGAAGGATGGTTCTTCTTGGAGCTGAAAGAAGAAGACTCAAGTGAATTCTCTCGATGTTATTTCTAGCTTACTGCAATAAAAGAAATGTTGTCTTATTTCCAAAATTAACTATGTTTATGCATCAGATTAAGTTGTAATTCATATATGAATGTTGTTTTGATGTATGATCAATCATTTTTTTATATGATATAAAGTCAATTTCATGAATATTATTTACTTGTATACTTCTTTGTATGTTCGAATTGAATGATTTTTAGGTTTGAAGAACATCAAGAGTTGCAAAGGGTCTGAACCCTACGAGAGCTACTCGAATGAAGAAAATCTGGGTACAGTCGCCCTTACGTATTTTGATCATATAAGAATTTTGCCTGAGTTGTATGAGTGTTTCTTGTCGTAGTTTTCTTCTACTTTGTTGGGGTTCTAACCCAAATCCCTAGGGTGCTTATTCCTAAAATAGAAAGGTCCTTATTAAAGGCTTCTCTATATATCCTCCACTAGAATGAATGGCTTGTATGTTGAAAAAGTATAACAAATCTCCCTTCTAAAAATCCTGATCATCCCATTGTCACCAAGAGCTCCTCCTTTTCCCCAAATTGTGTTGGTTGTGGAGCATGATTATTTAGAGGTCGTTCTTTCAGCCAGATGTATACCTCGAGAAGATTGTACACCCCTCCACGCGGGCAGGTGCGAAGGGGACTTGTCCCCCCCTTAGGGTTCTGTGGGGGCTAATCCCTCCCAACTGAGGGGGTCCAGGGGCTAGCGGTCCCCAGGCGGGGGTTTCGAGTGCAGTGCCCTCGAAGCTAAAATACAGATGTAAAATTGCCTTGTAAAAGTATAGTAATTTCTAGTCAATCTTGGTCGTTCATTAGGCGAATGATCTGATAGTAGAATTTATGTTTAGTTTATGGTTTTTTGCCCTAGAAGGTAACCCCTCTCTTTGTATGAGGGTATTGTATTGAGGCTATGTAATATATGTGTATTCTCTGAGCAAGAAATAGAGAGGTGAGACTGCAAGAGAAGATAGAG
Source organism: Pinus taeda (assembly GCA_000404065.3). Classification (NCBI taxonomy): domain Eukaryota; kingdom Viridiplantae; phylum Streptophyta; class Pinopsida; order Pinales; family Pinaceae; genus Pinus; species Pinus taeda. The sequence continues at coordinate 126,080 of APFE031741943.1, read as the reverse complement.
GATATTACAACGGATCTGTTATAGGTTGTGTCTCTTCATTTTGCTAGATAATAGAAAGGAAGGATTGGCTATTCGAGTTGGACGTAGCCCAAACTGGGTGAACCATGTATATCTGTGTCTCTCTGGTTTTATGTGTTTTTTTTTTTGCATATTATATGTTTTGCATTTCTCTATCATATATATAATTTTTCTAAAAAATTTGACCCAAAACAACATTGAGTACTTAATTATGATCCAACCTGAGAAATTTTGATTGACGCTGCAACTCAAGAGCTATTAAATTTAAAGTGTGCTATTATGATTCGTCATTATTTCATTGAATAAGTATATTGTTTTTGAATTTTTCATTTGTGCTTGTAGTATGTGGTAATCACCTTTTCTCACCTGAAAGTCTTTTTATTCTTAGACTATGACAATGCTAGTAAGATATAGGCCTTTTTTAGTATTTGTACCACATGATCATTTTTGCAAGATGTATGTCCTATGTGGAAAGAAATAAGCATTTAGTTATTACCCCTAAACTAAAGCACAATTTATTTTATTAGGTTCCATGTAACATCCTCTACAAATTGAGGACGAATGGGATGTAATATCCTATACATCCCTGTAGACTATAGTCCTCCATAAAGGGGGAAAAAACCCCAAAATACTAATTATTGGGCAATTTTTGGGGAAACTGGGCTTAAAAACCCCAAATTTGGGGTTTGGAGTAAGGCTTACTCAATCACTTAAGAATATGAAACCCCTCTCGAAAATCTATAAATAAATAAGGATTGAAATCATTTTGGATCACGAAGTGTGGATTAATTCATTTGTTCTTGAGCATTAGGTCTGATAGTTTTTTACCCCTTCTATCTCTTGTCAATTTCAGTGGTGAAATATTCCACCCTAGTTGACATTCCCTTATTATCTCACTATTTGAGCACAAGGGTCTCTAGCTGGTCAGCAAATTTTGTTGCATATTAGTCTCTTGTCTTTTTCAGGGCACAATATTTATGTTAAAGGTGAATGAATTTGGAGGATAGTGCATGATATCTTAGTTCTATTTTGAATACACCTCTCTTGAAGGAAGAAACAATGTTGCTGAGTCCTTAATATCTTGTTCGGGGCAAAGCACTTATCTTAGAAAGTGGATTCATTTCTGGCACTCGGAGTAGTGAAACTCTTTGCTTTATTTAGTTTTTGTATGCAAAGTTAAAAGGAGCACTTCCCTAGTTATTAATTCTCAGCCTTAGCTAAGGAAGCATGCTTGCATATCTCATATCATATTCACTAGTGGTAGACTTTAATTGACTTATCTATCCATGCAAGGAAGGTGCATTAGGATTAGGAGTTAAGAAAGTTGAGACATTGTTGTGCATGTTTCCAGATTCATTGTACCTTCTAGAGTAAAGGAAAAGTGAATAGTAATGTTTGAAATTTTTAGTTATTTCTTGTTTCAAAGAGTAATAAATAGTGATGTGATTTGAGTTTGAAATCTGTGTACTTGTTGTTACTTTCATCGATGGCATGTGCTTCCCTATTCAGAACAACGGGTTTTTTTCAAGTATCTAGCCTCCAAAGCTTCTTCAATATAAACTAAATATCAAATCATGCCCTTGTACTCCAAATCATCTAAGGCATCACCCTAGATAAGTTCTAAGACCAATGAGCTTTGACAAGCCAACTCTAACCCCATGCCACTATACAAGTGTTGACATCACTGCTACAAAAATTATTTTGAAGTGTTGCATCCTACACCAATTCCTAAGATGGATGCCCAAAGGGGTTGTAGAACGAGGCTCAACCTTCATTACCACATTTAAGACTTTTCAAAGGGACCGGTCCCTTTAAACGATACCAATTTTTACACTTTTACAATTTGGCCATGTTCCTATCAATTTATATTTTGTATTGAAATGTCAGTCCTATTTTACATGTTTACTAAATTTAGGAAGAATTATAGGTTAGCTCTAGCAAAATGTCAACAAATTTGTGGGTTAGGTTGGCATTTATCCAAATACTATCACACATGTATATATAATCACACATTTTCCTTTTTAGATCTTGATTGGTTGAACAAAAAGGTTTGTTGCCTATGTAATTTTGTCCCATACCTCCAAATCAGCACTCACAGATAACAATATTCTTAATTATTCATCTGTGTGCACAGTAAGGTCCCTTTCAGTTGTTATTTTTGATGGAGCAACCTCTGAAAATACACCTTTTACCTCAAAGATGTTGTTGTTGGATAGAAATCTCTAGAGGAGTCTTACACCAGACATATAAATGGCTATTGTATATCAAAATAATAATCATTAACATATGAACATGTGCATTCAATCCATTACTTTTTCTTTAATTGCAAATTTCGTTCTGCATAGTAGATGTGTTGTGGCACTTGAGTGTGTTCGTAAAAAATTCTAAGGCCAAACTCAAATTCTCATGTGTCATGGAAATTCAACATATGCCTTGTTCACCTAAGAACTACTTGTAAGTCATCTTAGGGTACTCATGTACAATCTCACTCATCGCACTTAACAAGTTACCAAGACAATGCTCATCACATCCAACCTTGGTGTAAAACAATTAAGCAACACAATTTACATCTTGACATGCCATAGCACTTGGCATATCTGAGAATGCCTTGGCACTATGTGGAATGCATTAACATCCCCTACATTCCTTGGCATGCTTTGACACTCCCTAGCACACCGTGGCACATCCTTCCATGCCTTGGTAGTTTAGCATATCTTGGCATTGCCTAGCATATAACCTTCGCACTCCCTCTTTAACATGCCTATAACTCATTGAAACTCCCTCTCACACACTCTTATTTATTAATTTCCATGCATTTTGAGTGCTTCCTTATGTTTCCTTGACACCCCCTAACACTCCCTATCTCACCCTAGCACCTGATACATCTTGTCCTACCGCCTTAACACTCTAACATTCCTTGGCACTACATAGTATACCTTGCCACTATCTCCTTAGCACACCTAGACATCACTAACACTCTTGGTCACAAACTCTTATTCATTCATTTCCATGCATTTTTACCTAGTTCTCCCATTTGTTTCCCTAGCACTCCTTGACATCTTGGCATGTTGCCCTAGCCTCTAGCATGTCTTAACACTGCCTAGCATATCTTGTCAATTTGTCCTTAGCACACCTAGAGCTCACTTAAACTTCTAATCACAAACTCTTATTTGTTCATTTCCATTCATTTTGACATAGTTCTCCCTTTTGTTTCCATGGCACTCCTAGCCAACACTTCCTTACACGCATTGGCACATCTTGGCCACATGTCACCCTAGAACTCTAGCATTCCTTAGCATTGACAAGCATGCCTTGTAACTCCTCCTTAACACACTTGGAACTCACTAAGACTCCATGCCACACACTCTTCTTCCTTCATTTCCATGTATTATGACCTAGTGCTCCCTTGTGTTTCCCTAACACTCCCTAGCACTCCTTGGCACACATTAGCACACCATGGCACTTGTCACATCTTAGTAGGATTTCCTAGCACTCTATCATCTATTAGCACTACTTATCATACGTTGTCACTCTCTCCTTAGCACACCTATAACTTTTTAACACTCCCTATCACAAACACACATTCATTCATTTACATGTAATTGAAACGATTCCTCCCTTTTGTTTCCTTGGCAATCCCTACCATGTGTTGGCGCCACATCCTAGAACCTAGCACACATTGGAATGCCTTAGCACTTGGCATGCCTTGACATGCCTAACATTCCTTGGAATTTTATAACATGTGTTAGCACTTCTTGAAATTCCCTGCACACCTTCGTACTCCCTAGCTTTCGTGCCCTCATATATAACCTTACTTTTTTTGTGACTTGGGAACCCAACCAAGTCATTGAAAAAGTAGTGTTGTGCCTAGACCAAAGTCTCCCTTTGTCTCAAACTACTTTTTCCATCCTCTTATCACAATCATAGGTTTTACTCCTCAAGTCTTAATATGAAATTCTCCTAACACACTTCATCCATGGGACTCCTAGAATTCACTGACACTCCCTGGCATAATCTCTTATTCATTCATTTCCATGCACTTTGACCTAGTTCTCACTTATGATTTCTTGACACTCCCAAACACTCCTTGACATTCATTGACACTATCTAGCATATTTCAACATGCCTTTTCATTCCTTGGCATGCCATGGTACTCCTTAATTATCATTCCCCCATAACTACCTTTATTTTCTTTTAGACTTAGGAACCCAACCAAGTCCTACCTCGACTACAACAACTTTACCAAGATACATTTACCACAACTGGACTATGCCTTATTCTCCCTAATGGACTATAATTCATCATAGGCTTCTCATGTCCAATATTAACTCATCCCACTTAACAAGTTACCAAGTCAAGGCTCACATCCAATAGTGCCCATAAAACAATCCATTGGAAATACATGGCACACTTTATCATCCCCTGCATTCCTTGGCATGATTTTCCACTCCCTAATAGACCCTACCACTCCCTAATTGCTTCTGGGAAAACTAGTGTCTTGTCGAACAACTAACCCTCTATGTTTGGCAGCTACCCTAGAAACAACAATTTAAATCAATTCAATGATTTCTTCTATGTGTAACAGATAAGAGAAAGATAAAGGAACCAACCTAGAACTTCTGCTTAATTCCTTGCTTGCTCTCTCTCCCCCTTGACTGAGCTTGCAACTCCTCTCCATACTTAACCCACTTGGAGAGTACCTGCACAAGTACAAAGAATTGTCAAAGCATCGTGATCTGTTACAACATAAACATTACAAAATCAGATGTATAATGAACAAATGATAGCATTCATGAATGATAACATTCACAATTGCACAATCATATGGAAGAAAACTTCAAGATATTTATTAATAGAAGGGAGAATTACAACCTAGTTGTCTGATCCAATCATCCTCCTAGCTTCAATCCCTCTTCACCTCATGAATTAGCAAGATCACACCAACAATACAATACTCTTTCCTCAATTACAAACTATCAGCACTTCCTTGCAATTTACAATATTCCAGCCTCCAGATTTCTTAGATGATGGATCCATTTATAGATGTGTGCAAGGGTATGAGTCATCCGTGGGGTTTTAATTAGTGTCATTCCACTTGTTACAATTGTTTCCACTTGGAGATTTATTGGATCTCTTACTCATCCCTAGGCGAATTCAGAGAGGCAAGTGGCATAAGAGAAGCTTCTAGAAGATTCCAAGAGAAACCACCTAGCAAACTGTCTCGGACATTTGTCCATCCCCACCCATCACACCCTATAGAAGGCATAAACAGTATGAATTGCACCCTGGTAGTGTACCACTCAGTATGCATCACACTTTACTAGTGGATCAGTCAGTATGATTCAGTGTAGGCCATTTCTGGATGGTTTCTCAGATGGAAATTTTGGGGAATGATGTAATCAGGTGACAATGTTTTTTAAGGGTACAAAACAACTCTTTTATAGTTTGACGAGACCTAGTTTATCAACATATAAGTTTGGGGTTGATGTGCCCAAATATGTCTATAACAGTTCCCCCTAAAGCACAAAGTCATAAATATTGATGTCGGGTGAAATTCTTTATCATGAGGATCTAAAGTTTTGAACTGGAACGTGACCTGCATAAGTTAAAATTCAATACATCATCATAATATAATTTTTCATGATCTAGCTGAGGTAGGCATTCCCATCCTTAGCTTTATAAATTCATTTCATGTACATAGATCACATAGTCATGTGCAGATGCAGACAGGTGAATCTTCAGATGTAGAGTCATCATCCATGGTTTAGATGACCATCTGTGTAGAGCTTTTCCACATTTAATGTATTATGTCCCTGAATATATCATAGCCCAAATGGATGAAACTATATCCGGGGTCTTCAAACTTGTTCAGTCTTCACTCTATGTACAAGTCAATCCATGTAAAGAGATGCTTTGAAGTCGAACATGGAAAGACATCCCTTGATTACCAGCCAATGACGTAAGTTGTTAACAGATGCGAGAGGAATCACTGATAAGTATAATGATCCTCAAGGTACTACAATACAATTCACGTGGTGTGAATATATGATCCGATGTTGAACACCACGCAAAATATTTCAGTCGAAGACCATTGATGTCAACCTGTCACTGGAAGTGAGAAACTTGCCATTGATGTATGCAAGCTTCAAAGTACTAAAAGGGGTGTTTCTAAGTCAACTTCCTAGATAATGAGCTGATGTTGAAAAGAAGTGACTGATCGTAGGAGGGCCTTTATGTATCCCACATATACAAAACGAAATAAAGTAAATGATTTCTGGAGGTGAAAATGAACAAATGACACAAGGTTCGGGAATGGTGGTCATGAAAAAACTGAAGGTTGGAGGTATTGCGGTGGATGAGATATTAACTAGATGGTGGTTTCTCAATTGAATGACTTCTCTTGAAAATGTCAGTGACACTGGGCTGGATTGGTAGTGTTAACCCCAAAATATGGCTGGTCTGAAAGACCAACGGTGAGATGAACGGTGAAGGGAATAACCCAAACCGACTCAATAATGGTGATGGAGTGGAAGTTTCATGTTCAAGAGAAACCTGCAACCATAAATTCTTCAAGTTTCTTCCCTTTTTCCCCAATCATTTCTGACCAGTACCTCTTTATTTTCTTCAATCTTGAGGAGGATAACATATGCTTTTTCTATAATTCGCCCTTCAAGCAAACCTGTCGCTATTTTTTAATGTGTAGCGATAGTGAAACTCAGTCTTGTCTAGAATGGACAAGTTTGTCGCTATTGTTTTAATGAGTTTAATGACAAGGATAACTCAGTCCTTTTCATGTTTAAAGAGTTTGAAAAGGGATGAAAAGGAAACTCCATAAGTTATTTTTCGTAAAATAATCTCTCAAGTTCGAAAAAGGATAAAATAATACAAAAGGGATGACCTTTCCGATCACTTTAACGAGCCGAAAAAGACAAGGGCTCAATTTTTTCATAAAATAATCCCTCAATTCTGAAAAAAAGTATAAAATCATACAGGATGGATGACATTTCCAATCCCTTTAATGAGCTGGAAAGGCTAGCGCTCAACAATCTTTTCATATTTAACGAGTCTGAAAAGGATTTAAAGGAGACTCGATTTTTGAGGAATGAGTGGTGTCTACGGTAGCAATTGGTTCTGGTAAATTTGGAACTTCTCAAAACATGGTGAATTCTATGGAGAGGCTGGCTAATAAGACCACTCATCACAACTGTTTCTCAAAAAATGGTAAAAAAGCAAAGTGAGAGCGTATGATCAGCCAAAGGGATGGAGGTGATGGGAGGTACACAACCAAGGCTCAAAAGGCTGATAGAATGGTAGTCACAAAGGTTATTTAGTTGAAGGGTTTATTTTTCGACAAGCTTGAACCATGGGGGGATTATGCTTGGATTCAGTTTCATGTATACAAAATCTTGAAACAAACAAACTATGCTCAAAGTTAGTTTCATTTTTATACAAGCTCGAAACGACAAAACTATGCTTGAAGCAGTGGTCAAATATGTTCAATTTACTGTTTAGCACATCAAATTCTTTTGTTAGTCATTCAACCTGCTCAACACTCCATCAAATTGATTAGAAATACATATATATGGATGAGAAATGAACTAAAACTAACCTTTTACTTGAAGTACGTGAATAGTAAATATAAAAAGTAGTTTTACCTTTCATCATTTCATTTCAAATTTGGGATTTTGGGGTTCTGGAGCAGTTTTACCACTCAAATTTCACCAGTCAATTTCAGGAGATCCTGTGGACCATTTTCTATGCCGTTAGGACCAGGTAGGAGTTATCCTTGAGCTCTTCATTTTCATTCCATCTTTTATTGATTCTGAGCTAGTTTTTCCACTTTTTTGGGCCCCTAGGGTTTGAAGATTTTGTTCCCCAATCATTGCACCTAGATTATATTGAAAGGTGCAATGCATACTGAGCTGTACATTGGCCAATTAGTATGCATCTGACCTTGGTCAAAGGCAGGGTGTGATGGGCGCAAAAAGGTAACTTTACACAGTGTTTTTCATCAAATGTTTTCCTGTTTTTGCTCAAATTTGGATCCTAACTCATCTTTTATCTGCATTTCAGATATTTGTTGGATCAAGATGGTTGTCACATGACATGAATGAGAAAATGAAGAGGAGGATATGATTGCTTTACATGACTAGAGCATAGTGGATGCATTAAGAAACTATGGCTTACTGAAGTTCTTCTACATATCCAGCATGAGACAACAGATCATTTTGTTGCAGTATTTTCTTGATGCTTGGGATCCTATTGACTAGGTATTCCAGATCAGAGGTAAATCTATTCCTTTGACGGTCGAGGATATTTATTTTTTTACGAGATTGTCGAGGCGTGGTGCCCCTCTTTCACTATCAGGATTCACTCGTGGGGGCAAATCTATGTAAGATTACATTCGTCAGTTCTGCAGGGATGGATCTCAACCTAGTAGAGATGGTAAGATTAACATTTGGGATGTCACTAATCGACCTTTGAGGACCATTTTATTTACCTTTGCTAGATTGGCTAGCAGTGCAAATTTACATTTAGCGAAAAGATCTTACATGCAATACACCCTAGAATGCCTGGAATTGAAGGTGTTCAATTGGTGTTCGGAGATACTTCCTATCATAAAAGAACAACTTTCCAAAGTGAAGAATGAAAGAACCAAAAAAATTGCTTAGGAATCCATACTGACTACTTTTTATTTGGAGAGAATTCCACTAATGCAACCTCAAAACATTTCACTGGGATTGCTTGCACCGAGGGAACCATGGATGTAGAGATGGGTGGATCTTATGGCCAGACAAGCCGGCCAGTCACAAATATCCTTCTCTGATGCCTTTTTTGAGTGGTTCAACTGTTAGGAGATGGTATTTGTAGAGTATCCATACGTCAGGATGGATTTCTGAGGCGACCCAGATTTAGCATTACCAGCTGGTGAGTAGTGGAATGCTATAGGTAAAATGATTCGACCACATCTTTGTTTTTTCAGTTTTTTAATGTTTTTGTGTTTTTTATGTTACCAAGGCTAAACGAACTTGTAGGTGTGTGCAGATATTGGACCATCGCAACCAATGGCACACCCACGGGCAAAAAATGATGCTCTAATAGGAGAGGCTATAGGGAGGGGCATCCTTCGGGATCTGGACATTTCAGAGACCCTGGCAGTGTTGCAGGATCAGATCGAGGGCCTCACACTTGGCATGTAGGATGTTAGGACCGATGAGTTACCTTTGAGGTTACAACGCCATACTACTGGCGTACCAAGTCATTGGACTAGGCTCCTGTGCATGATAGCACAGGAAGTGACTTGTTATCACCAGCATCACTAGTCTCAGATGTTTTTCTACATTCATTTTGAGTTTCTTGGTTAGATGATTGATTTTGTCTTGGACACAATTTTTTTTTTGTAAAAGTTATAAACAACTATCTACTTTTGATTTTTGGAGTTTTATTTTGGCTAAGTGATGCAATCCCGATGCAAATGTTGATGTGAAATGCTTTCTTTACAAATGTTGCAAATGTCTATTTCACACATAGTTTTCTAATGAATCAGTCAATGTGTTTAAGTTTCTGGAAATTTGTTGATATTGAATGGAATCAAAATGTTTTTCCAGAACCCTAACTCTTAGGAACATGCGATAAATAGCTGGGTTCTGAACGGAATAAATGCTAGTAAGCTGTAGAATGACAAGTTGTGAATCTAGCCTGATAATGAGTCGGTGTATACCATGTGAAATGGCATCAGAGATAAGTTCAATCAACGTGCTATACTCAGTGATGTTGTTTGTCGATCGACTAATACATATCCCCCTAAAAATCACTAACTCGTCGCTTGGAGTGAAAATGGCCCAGGCTATAGAAGATAGGTTATGCATACTATGACTGGCTCTGTCGCATACCCAACAAATGGTTCCAAAAAGTCTGACATCTGCAACAAATGTGAATTGGATTACCTAAGAAAAATGAGAACTCTAAAGGAAAACACTCAAAAATGCAATAAAAGCATATGTACGATGAATTTACTACACTCAATCAAGCATAGTAACATTTAAGATAAACCCGTTTCGAGGCTGAGACAGTGGAATCCCATCATAATCGACTAGCTCGTAGGCTCCTTTTGTCAATACTTGTTTAACAATATAGGGGACCATCCATAATGGTTCGAATTTACCTGCTCCTAATTTTTCAGCATCCTGATCGTAAAGCAAGACCAGGTCACCTTCTGAGAACACACGAGGCTTGACATTTTTGTCATATTGTGCCTTGATGTGTTTCTTATGTGCTTCATTAGCCAATGTGGCATCATGACGGGTTTCATCCAGATGGATTAGTTCCAAGAATTGAACCTCTTCTTCAGAAGTTTCGGGGAGCAGATCAATTGCAAGCTTGAGGGATGAGATTTCACACTGAATTAGTAAGATTGCTTCCAAACCATACACCAACTGAAAGGGCATAAATCTGGTCGCATTTCTCACCAAAGTCCTATATTTCTATAGAGTTGAGTATAAGATTAAATGCCAATTCCATTTTTGGACTCCAATCACTGTCTACATCATGCGCTTAAGGACTTGTTTGATTGCCTCAACTTGTCCATTAGCCTGTAATAATATGGAGTAGAACTATCATGGTACAGTCCTAATTTGGCAGTCAATTCGATCATCATGTGATTGCAAAAATGCGACCCATGATCTACGACTATAGCCTATGGTACACCAAATCTAGAAACTACATGATTAAAAAAGAAAAGAGCAGCTGTTTCGCTACTGTTGTTTAATGTAGGCATTGCCTTAGCCCATTTTCTAAAATAGTCGACAGTGACTATAATATATCCATGCCCCCTAGCCGAGGTGGGGTTACATGTCATGAAATCAATGCCCCATTTAGTGAATAGCCCAACAACAATGACTATATGCAGTGGTGCAGGTGGTAATCTTGTTTTTCGATCAAAAATCTGACAAGCATGGCAACTTCTGACTACAATTATGCAATCTTTGAATATGGTGGGCCATAAGTAACCACCTCGTAAGATCTTTTATGCAGTAGCGTAACCGGATAGATGCCCCCAACAAGCACCTGAATGACAATCATTCAAAACTTTTTTGGCCTCCTCATGCGTGAGGCACCTTCGTAGTACTATATCGACACCACAATGGTAAAGTGTATCACCAATGATCAGATAGTCTTTGGCTTGGTATTGAGCATACCATTGTTCAAAGAGAGAGGTGTTAGGCCTAAAATTTTGGGTCTGGAGATAGACTAGTATATCGCTGTACCATGGATTGCTTGATGATATCAAAAATAGAGGCTCATCCATGATTGATGCTTGGGATGTTAAATTGTTGGATGACGAGAGAAGGTCACAAGGTAACTCTACAAAGATGAGAGATTTCTTTGATTTGGATTTGGTGAACTCCAAATCAAACTCCTGAGAAATGGCTATCCATTTGGAATATTTGCCCCCAAGTAATTGACATGACAAAATGTAGGTCATAGGGTTTCAATTTGACACAATGGTAGTTTTGCGAAAGAGAACATAGCGTCAAAATCTCTGTACTGCTTGAACGACTGCTAAAGCCAAATTTTCAACATAAGAGTACTTACTTTCTATATCATTAATATTGTGACTTAAATAATATATAGAATGTTCAATTCCATTATCTTGCTGCACTAAAACCATAGCGATGGTTGTATCTACAGTGGTGAGATACAGGTTGAAGTCTTTTTGATAGTCAAGAGCGTACATTAATGATGCTTTTATCAAGGGATCTTTTAAAGCATTGAAGGAAGCTTGCGCAACCTGATCCCAGTGGAAGGGTACTCCTTTTTTCAAAGGATGTGTATAACCTTTAGCAAGCTGAGCATAATGTGGAATGAACCTCCTCAGAAAGTTAGCTTTCCCTTGGAGTCTCTGAATCTGAAGAAAATTTGAAGGTGGAGGCGTGTCATGGATTTCCTGGAACTTAAATAGGCCGAGTCGAATTCCATCCCTAGAAACTACAAAACCAAGCAATCAACCAGAACCAACACAAAACACACACTTATGTAGATTGAGTCGTATATTGTAGTGTTAGTAACGCAGAAATATGGTTCTCAAATGTTGCGGATGATCAGTCTGTTTTCGCAAATGAGTAGGAAGATCATCAAGATATGGTTGAATGATGTGTTTGATGTCATGGAAGGCATAATTCATTGCCCTCTGAAAAGTTTCCCCTGTGTTCTTCAAACTGAATGGTAATTTACGATATGCGAATGTGCCCCAAAGACATATCAATGTAGTTTTTGACCATTCCTGTGGGCGGATATTGATTTGATCGTATCAGGAAAATCCATCCATGAATCAAAAGATTTCGCATCTGGCACATTCATCAATAATCTAGTCAATAAAGGGTGTAGGATAGTTGTCCTTCAGACATGCTTCATTTACATCCCTATAATCGACGCACACTCTAATCGTTTCTTGTTTTTTCATCACAAGAACAATATTTGATACCCAATCAGTGAGAGGAATAGGGTAAATGAAACCAACATGCAAAATTTTTTCAACCTCTACTTTAATGGTGGCAGCTTTCTTCAGATGAATAGGTCGAAGCCGTTGTCGTACTAGTTTGACATCTGGATACATCTTGATTTCATGTTCAACAATTCTCGAGTCGATGCCTAGCATTTCTTCATATGACCATGAAAAGACATCTTTGAATTCACGAAAAAGAGCACAATAAATTTCTAGTTTTGATAGAGAACAAGATTTACCAACGTGAATATTCTCTACAACATTAGGTTTGGTTGAAATATTAATGGCTATAGTTTCTTCAATGTTGGACAGATTTTGGTCAGAATTTACTGTATTTACAGAATTTAATAAAAAATCAAAAATTGAAGGATGATTGAGGTCAATCGAATAATCTTCATTGTCATCTCAAAGGTGGGAACAATGGTTGTAATCTTCCTACGACGTCTCTCCTATCATCATTGATTGGATGATTCCTTCATCTATAGAATGCATACTAGACCAAGGATCGGAATAGGTACCATATTCTAAAGTCCTATCTACCTAAACACTAGTCGAGTTTTGATTTGGGTTTGCTGCCCAAGCCCAGAAAATTGATTGCTATAAAGATTTGAAGGGGCTTGGTGGAAAAACCTCATGATGATCCTCACTATCAAAATGGTCAAAACTCTTCTTAAATTCAAATGATGTAGAAGAGATCATTTGACAGGTTTCCACTATGGCCACTTCCATGAAACCAGATGGAGGTGGAAGGGCAAAAGTTCCCATTAAGGAATGATCTTTTAGGAGACCCACTCCAACATTTTGAAGCGATTTAGAACTTCCATGGATTAATGGAATGCTTCCAATAGCTTGTGAACTATTAGGAAAAAATGATAGTTGGTTAACAATTTTGATTCCACCTTAGAAGGGAAATGGAATCTTTCTAAAATATGTAGACACAACGACAGCCATAGCATAAATATAGGGCCTTCCTAGCAAGATATTGCAATCAAGGTTTCCATCAATGACCTCGACTTTAATCTCTACTGTCTTTCCCCCAATTCAACTTGCAAGTTACTTAAAAATCCCATACAGAGTGTATGTTCTTCCATCAAATGCTTTTGATGTTGTTGATGATCATGACAATAGTGGTGAACCAAGAGTTTTCCAGCAACTCATTGACATAATACAGTAGATTCCCCCTCATCAATAATGGTTCGATGAAAATTTCTATTGAGGTCTTTTACCTATATCAGGAAAGTGAGTTGGAATGGTAATTGAGGTGTATATCCTTTATGATTAAAGGCCACAAGATTGAAATCCATTGGATCAATCACACATATTGCTAATAACAAAGCTTGTTTTTGGGAGGGACAATTTTGCAATACCTCAAGCATCGACATAGCAGTTGGCGATTGAGCTAGATCCTCCACTATATTATTATTTTGAGTAGTTTGAGCATAAGGATTAAATGTCAATTTATGTACGATTCCCTTTGGTGACTTTATAGTTAATTCAAGAATAATGGGTGGAACAACTTCTGGCAAATTCATTGTCGAACCACTAGGTTGATCTATAGCCTAGTTTTTTTTATGATGATGGATTCCCATAATCTTTATTCCTGGTCAATATCAAAGCATCATTTTTCTTGTTTGAGATGGATAGCATAAGCACTTGGGATGTGGAAGCATGATCGATAAAAACCAGATTAGTTTCTAGGTTTGGAAATGGATTAGTCAACACTAATAAGGTATTCGAAGCCTTCAAATGTTTTGAAATCTCAGATTGATGTGGACAATCTCTCATATAGTGCTCCTCGTTACATATCAAACATGGAAAACTAGGAAGTTTCTTTAGCCAAGTAGGGTTCTCAGATGATTTTTTAGGAGTGGAATTATCCTATTTCTTATTATTATTTTTCCCTTTCTTCTTGCCCCCTGGTTCCTTTGGATTTTTTTCTTTGTCAGATGACACAGCATTAATCTCTGAGGCAAGAGGTTTGTCATTTGCATTCTGACTAGAAATAGCAAGAGCTTTACCAGACAGACCCCTTGCGGTTTGCATGCTTGAAGCACTGATCACACCGTCACAAGCATGAGAGTCCCTATTCGATTTAGGAGGAGGTGGAATGGAAAGTTCTGGTCAAGGAGTGTCAGACATTTTTTCATAGAATGTGCTAGACTAGGTATAGATCAAGTCTAAATATTGGGCATGAGCAATGACTTGTTCTTCAGTGACAACTCCTCCTTTTGCCATGTCCTCAGTGATAGATGGCAATAAGGACTTAATAAACCACTTAGCTAACAGTTGATCGAGAACATATGTCTTTACCATTTGACGACGATGTTGCTACTCGTGAATATGATCAGATATGTGAGTGGCTGTGGTCTATTTAAAGTTGGTAAGGAGTTTTGTTCCCGTTTCACACCTGATGGGTAACTGAAAGTGGGTTATAAAGGTATTAGCAAGGATGCTAAAGTTATCAAATGAAGCTCTAGGTAGTTCAATATACCATTTCACTGCTAGACCAATGAGCGTTCTCTGAAAATGGTGAAGTCTAATCGAATCATCATTCAAGGTATTAGATGAGCACCACAAATGAAAAGTCATTACAGGATTTGATGGATCTTCAGGTCTATTTCCATTGAGTTTAGGAATATCAAAGGGAAGTTTATGAGGAATCATCAGCCACCAAGGGGCATATGCAATTGGATCATTCGTTAGTCGGTTCAAATCTAGTAATTCTAGATTTGCTACAAAAGGAAACTACTGATTCAGGTTTGGTGGGGCATACCCAGGATAAGATGGAATCGCTTGAGCTATAGGTCTTTACATACCAGCATAATGTATCTGATGTTGGTAACTTTGATAAGGTTATTGGACATAACTAGTATAGTGTGGTTGTTGATAACTGTTTTGAAAATGCGGTTGTCCATAACCTACAAAGCCTTGTTGCTCAGGTCCTCGATAGGATTGATATTGACAAAATCCAATTTGAGCTTGTAAACCAAGCCCAAACTGAGGTTGGGTTTTCTATAATTGTGGTTTCACAGTTGTTGGACCATTTTTTGTTGCCCAATACTTGAAGATTGACCAAGATGTGGATTGATAATACATGTTTGTGGCTGAGTTGTTCCAGATAAAGAAGCACTAACCTGAGGTTGCGATTGAGCCATAGAGACAAGTAACCGTTGTATCACAACCTGAGGGACTTGAGGTTGAGACATAATAGGCTGTGCTTGTGCTTATGACGCACTCATAATAGTAGGTGTAGTGGTAATATTAGATATAGGTTGGCTCGGTTGCATTGAATATACAACCCTTAGTTGTTCTGGCAATATTTGTGTCCAACCACTAGATGTAATTCTTGCTTGACCTAAATTTTGTTGGAAACTCTCATATGGTTGTTCCCCAAGAGGAAATAGAGAAAAAGTATACTGCCCTCCGTACAGTGGTAGTCCAGTGTTTAAAGGATATATCGATCTTTGAATACTGGTTTGTCCAAATTGATACTAGCATGCAAGATCAAATTACTAGGTTTCTACATAAGAAATACCAAATGGGACTCCAAATGAATACATGGGAGTAGACCATGTTGTTGAAGCAGCCCATGAGCGAACTCTAGCTAGTGATTGATAACTAGCTGGAATAGATGGTATACCAGAAAACATTATAGGAATGGCAGGAGGGAGTTCTGCTATAGCTACATCAGATGACACATTCCTAGATGTTGATGGTTTCCTCAGACATGTTTAGACTATCCAAAATATTTCCAAGCGTTTTGACAGGAACTTGTGATGGAGGATGATTAAAAGAACCAAACTCGGGAGTAGAAGGATACAAATGAATCCCAGTTCCAAAATGTGACGGGGTCCTAGATGGGGGATCCTCTACTATCTCCTCTATAGCAATTAGACCAGGTGGAAGAGGTAGACCATCAGGTCCATAATAGATTTATGGAGACGAAGAAGTTATAACTTTTGTAGTGACAGATACTGGAGGGGTGACACCTTCTGAATTCTGAAACTCAACTTCTAGATGTTCAGGTAAGTGAACTTCAGTCTCAAAGGGAGGTTCTTGAAAAACTACTGGTTCGAATGTAGCCTCAGTTTGAAGTGAGATGAGTTTTGGATTACCTCTAGATGGAGTTGTTTCAGGTATAGAAATGTCTACCATTACACTAGGATCAGTTCTAATGTCCTCTTGTAACTGCGGAACTTCTCTCTAAACGAAGATGTACCATAAATGATCGGAGTAACTGTAGTCTCTGACAATGTTGAAACAAAAGTTTCAAATAAACCAGATGGATTGGACTCAGTTAAACGAGACTGCTTTGCCCGGATTGGTTTCGCTTCTGGAGTCAAAGATGATTGACTCGCTAGTCTCTGCGAACGACGAGGTTTTGATTGACTTTCTTCCACGATTTTGGATTACTTGATCAACTCAAAATTAAGGGGAAAATGATGTTATTTTGAATTCAATTAATTTTAATGACACTTTGACACAACTTTGCTTTTTCAGTTTTTACGAGTCGAGAAAAAGCTAAATATGACTCTAGTCTGCTTCAATTTTTAATGAGCCTGAAGTGACAAGTGCTCAAATGGACCTTTTCTTTTAAAGAGTCGAAAAGGAATGAAAGTGACTACTCTAGAAAATCTAGACAGAGGGATTACTAAGCCAATCACAAAACTGCAATATACACCTTGCTAATAACTTGAAGAGAAATTACCAAGGACTTATGTACTGCAATAAATCTTCCTAAATGATATGTTCAGTGCATTGCAATCAATAAGGCAGCGGACTCAGCTTCCTATGGATAAAGGATATAAGCCTATTGTGGTCTCCCAATATATACTCAAAGGTTCGGGGAGCACAAGTCTGCGCTAGTACTTGTCATATCAAGGAGGAGGAATCACCCAACCTTCGATGAAAATGGTAGCCACTAGATTTAATGACAGTAGAACACATCTCTAGCCTAGACCTCTAGATATGTTGCGTTAATTTCCAAAGCGTCATTAGGTTCATTAAAATTTATTTTAGAGTTGATCTTGTTTAGATTTTTCCTTTCAATTTTTCACCATGTGAGGATGATTTTAAAATTCCTAAAACACAATATACAATGATAAACAATCTTTGTTTATTTTGAGCAATGAAAATCCTAGCTACTAGGGAAAGAAGATTACAATTATTTCAAACAAAGATCAAAGAGCAAACACTAGTGCATTTTCATAAATCATTTTTCACACACAAACTAGAAATGCTAAATGCAAATGCATGTACTTGCTTTTCGTTCTCCTTAAAGCGAAAAATTCCAAAAAGGAAAACTAGATGCAGCAAAGATCTGAAATATTTTACTCAAAATGACATTTTTGACAACTTCTTCTTCAAAAGAGAAAGGAAGACTCCACGACACTTTTCAATTTTGAATAAAAATTCTTTCAACGCTTTAAATAAAAAACAAATCAAACCAAATACATGATGAAAAATTCAATCGACTATCAAAGGAAGGAATAATTCACGAAACTTCTCTTTTCAACATAAAACAACAATTTTGACACTTTTTGTACCAAAGTGACAGATCGATTTAAGCAACCTTTTGACAAGGGATTGTAAATGATGAACAAATACCAAAAAACATTCACTAATCCTAATCTAACAGAGGCTGATCTATGTGATGCAAGTAGGC
Source organism: Pinus taeda (assembly GCA_000404065.3). Lineage (NCBI taxonomy): Eukaryota > Viridiplantae > Streptophyta > Pinopsida > Pinales > Pinaceae > Pinus > Pinus taeda. The sequence continues at coordinate 107,892 of APFE031741943.1, read as the reverse complement.
TTTACTAAGGAGTCACTGTTCATAAGCAGCAAAACAACTAAACAAAACTAAAAACAAGGTCAAAAAACCCCAATTTCTAGAATGGGAAAAGGTTCAGTCAGTCATAGAACTCGGGCTTCATAGAAATAGGGATGCATCGCACTTTCTACACTCAGGAGGTGTGATGCATACTGGGTTACAGTGACAGACAGTGTGATGGACCAGGGAGCGCAACTGAAATGGGTTTTGGCTCAAATGTGCAGCTATTTTCAATGAGTTGAGCTGAGTTCTGATAGACAGTAAATAGCAAAGTATAGAGGAATGTCTTAAGAGGTTACTGTGCTACCAAAAGGGCATCTAGAATGCTTGTAAGTCAAATGTTTAATTCATAAACTAAACCAGAGATTGACTGAAGCAACATTCATCTACTATGCAATTGCAGAGCAAGAGTAATTCGAAGGCTACCTGGTTGACTTCAGGCTCTCTCTATAGTTTATAAAACAAAAAATAACAACAGACAAACATTTGTTCTTCCCCAGCAGAGTGACCAATTTGTTTATGGGAAAACTAGTGTCTTATTGAATGACTAGCCCTCTAGGTTTGGCAGCCACCCTAGAAACAACAGTTTAAAGCAATTCAACAATTTCTTCTATGTGTAATAGATAACAGAGAGATAAAGGAACCAACCTAGAACTTTCTCTTAATCCCTTTCTTGCTCTCTCTCCCCCTTCACCGAGCTTGCAACTCCTCTCCGTGCTTAACCCATTTGGAGAGTACTTGCACAGGTACAGTAACAAAGAATCGTCAAAGCATCATGATCTATTACAACATAAATATTACAGAATCAGATGTATAATGAACAAATGATAGCATTACAAAATGATAACATTCACAATTGCATAATCATATGGAAGAAAAATTGAAGGACTTTATTAATAGAAGGGAGAATTACAACCCAGTTGTCTGATCCAGCATCATCCTCCCAGCTTCAATCCCTCTTCACCTCATGAATTAGCAAGATCACACCAACAATACAATACTCTTTCCTCAATTACAAACTAGTAGCACTTCCTTGCAATTTACAATATTCCAACGTCCAGATCTCTTAAATGACGGATCCATTTATAGATGTGTGCAAGGGTGTGAGTTATCCATGGGTTTTTTATTAGTGTCATTCCACTTGTTACAATTGTTTCCACTTGGAGATTTCTTGGATCTCTTACTCATCCCTGGGTGAATTTAGAGAGGCAAGTGGCATAGGAGACGTTTCTAGAAGATTCCATGAGAAACAACATAGGAAACTATCTCGGACATTTGTCCATCCTCACCCATTGCACCCTATAGAAGGCCCAAATAGTATGCATCGCACCATGGTAGTGTACCACTTAGTATGTATCGCACTTTTCCACTGAAGCAGTCAGTATGGTTTAGTTTAGGCCATTTCTGGATGCTTTCTCAGATGGAACTTTTGGGGAACGATGTAATCAGGTGACTATGTTCTTTTAGGGTATGAAACAATTCTTTTAGGGGTTGATGAGGCCTAGTTTATTGACATATAAGTTTGTGGTTTATGTGCCAAAATATGTCTATAACACTAACATGACCTGACACTCTAGCATGGCTTGGCACTGCCTAGCATATACCCTTGTCACTGCCTCCTTAACACAATTGGAACTTGCCGACACTCCCTATCACACACTCTTATCTATTGATTTCCATGCAATTTGAACTAGTTCTCCCTTGTGTTCTCATGGCACTCCCTGATACACATTGGCACACCCTAGGACTTGGCACGTCTTGGCATGTTGTCTTCGCACTCTAACATTCCTTGCAACTACCTAGCATTCCTTGTTACTCCCTCCTTAGCACACCTAGAATTTGTTGAAAATCCTTGCTCTTATTCATTTCCATGCATTTGAAACTAGTGATCCCTTGTTTTTCCCTGATACTCCATAACTCTCCCTGGCATGCATTGGCACACCTTAGCACCTAGCACATCTTGTCATGTTTCCCTAGCCTCTAGAATTCCTTAGCACTGCCTATCATACCTTGTCACTCCCTCCTTAGCACACCTTGAAATCACTGACACTTCCTGTCACAAACTCTTAATCATTCATTTTCATGCGTTATTTTCACCTAGTGCTCCCTTGTGTTTCCCTAATGCTCCCTAACACTCCCTAGCACTATTTGGGACACCTTGGCACCTAGCACATATTGGCTACATGTCACTTTGTCATGCTAGAATGACTTAGCATTTCTTAGCATACCATGTGACTCTCCTCTTACCACACCCGGAACTCATTGACACTCCCTATCACACACTCTTATTCATTCATTTCCATGCATTTTGACCTAGTGCTCCCTTGTGTTTCCCTAGCACTCACTAACACTCACCACACATTGGCACCCCTAACTGCAATGAGTTTCACTAACAATCAATCCAAAAACCCTTCCAAAGTCTAGCTAGTTACTTGTTCTTCACTAAGATATTAGGGTTAAGTTTATTGTATAATGCTTAGTGTGAAAATATAACTAGGTGTTTTTATTGCATAGAGTAATAATGATCTTCCCCATGTACACAAGGATAACTAAGAAATGTTTCCCATAATCATGCAAGTCGAACTTCAACATGTACATTAGGGTAACCAAAAAATATTTATCATATTTACACAATGCAAGGTGATAGGAAAATATTTACATTGTATATGTGAATGTACTAAGATCAGGACCATTAGCATCATATATACATATTTACCACAAGACTAGGGTCATTACAACCCCTTAAAAATAGCCAAAATGCCTTCCTCTTTTGCAGCTCCTTGATGACAAGGGTTTAATTGAAAAACACATAGTTCCTTTAAATATTTTTAGGTTGAGGCAGCCACTTCAAGCCCTTGAACTTAAATATAATCAAATATTTACAATTTGTTACAATAACAAGTCCATTATGCACACTCCTCATCTTACAATTGGGTAGAGAGGGAGAATACTTGATTGATGCCAACCTTGTAAATGAAAAACTTTGCCTACTCATTGGATAGACACTCCACCACTAGTTGACACCACTAACACACACCAAAAGTCCAAGATACCCATAATATGTGCCCTACACCCAAGGGCTTAGACTACACCTCCATAAAATGTACCTTCAACTTTAGATGTCCCAGAATAGTAATATCCTAACCCTAGCCTATTTGTTAGATTTTGTAACTTTCTCCTAAACTAACATTCATTTTTAACTATTTAATCCACTTACCATATACTCTCTCTTGTTTTCACCCACCTAGTATACAAGAACACTTATGTTTTTAATACAACCAAGTTAAGAGGGCATGTTTCTTTCTTACACTTAAATGTTTTCAATACAACCAAGTTAGGAGCACATGTTTCCTTTTAAAATTCCAAAAGTATAACATGTCTATATATATAAACTAACAACAAAATCATTGCATAAAAAAGGTAAGCTTAAAATTAAATTAAAATTAGATTATTATTTTTTATGATAAATACACCAAATATGGAAAACTTGTTTTCAAATGCAACCATAAAAAAAGTGTTAATTTATCAAATACAACTACAAACTTATTAAGCTAGCCTAGATCCATATTAACTCGAATCTATCAAGCACTGAGAGGGATCCAATCTCTCGATGTGCAAATCTCTTTTTTGGCGCTTGGTAGATCCAGGTTAAGATGGATCTAGGCTAGTTATATAATACTATATAATAACTATATTTGTATCTATGTGTCTCTTTCTTATTCCCTCTCTCTATATCACCCCCCAAACATACACACACTCTCTCCATATCTATCTCTCTCTCCCTCCCTCTTCCTCTTTGCCTCTCTCTCTTCCCTCTATCTCTCATATCTCCATCACTCCCTTATCACTCCCTCCCTCTCCCTTCCTTTTTCCCTCTATGTCTTTTTTTTCCTTCCCTCTCTCTCCCCCTCTAACTTCATCTCTCTCTCCTATCTCTTAGTCCTCTCTCTCCCTTTCTCTCACACCTCCCTCTGTCCCCCCCATCACTCTCTCTCCCTCTCCCTCCTCCATCTTTGTGCCTCCCTCTCTCTCTCTCTTTCCCTTCTCTCCCTATCTTTATCTCCACCTATTCTCTCTCTGCTCCCCTCTTCTCTCCCTCTCTCTCTCTATCCATCTATCCCTTGTCACTCCCTCTCTCTATCCACCTCTATCTACCTATGCCTTAGTTATTTCCTCCCTCCCTCTCCACCTCTATCTCCCTATGCTTTAGTTATTTCCTCCCTCTCTCTCCCCCTCCAACTCCATATTTCTCTCTCCCCCCTCCAACTCCATATCTCTCTGCCCCACTCCCTTCTTCTGTCTCTCCCCTCTCTCTTCCTACCTACTTCTCTTTGTCTCCCCCCATCACCCTCTCACTTTTCTTTCTCTCTCTCTATCTCTCTCCACCCCCCATCTTTGTCACTATCTCCCTCCCCATCTCTTCCCCTCACCTTACTTGTTATCATCACTTGGATCCTTAGTTAAGGTAGATCTATGTTGGTTCTTACTATATTTGTATTATATAAATTTTACATCTTTAAATACAAAAGTATTCTCATTTTTAATTTTATTAAATCCTTAATTTAATTTATATGGAAATACTTTTAGTAGTCATGAGAATAGAGGGTTTATATATATGTCTCAAAACTAATTACAACCCTTTTCCTATTAGCTTCAAATAAAAAATGTTATAAAATTAAATTAAATTAAAATATTTTTATTGTGAAATAAGTTATGTTTTTTGGGCGTGTGGTATTGATAAGGCGTGATATTGGCCCATGTTATTGTAACAAAGTCTATTTACAAGTTAATAATATCCATGGTAAAGTGGGGCTGAATATCGATGGTTAAGAATCTTGTCATATTGTTATAAAATATTTAGATTGTGAAATAAGATATGGTTTTTTGGCATGTAGTATTGATAAGCCATGGTACTAACCCATGCTATTGTAACAAATCCTATTCACAAGTTCATAATATCAATGACAAAGAGGGGTTGAATATCCATGATTAAGAATCCTATCATATTCTTATAAAATATTTTAATTTTGAAATAAGTTATGTTTTTGGGCATGTGATATTGATAAGACATGGTATTGGCCCATGGTATTGTAAGAAAGTCTATTTCCAAGTTAGTAATATCCATGGTAAAGTGAGAATGAATATCCATGGTTAAGAATATTTTCATATTGTTATAAAATATTTTGATTGTTAAATAAGTTATGTTTTTAGAGCATGCGGTATTGATAAGCCATAGTATTGGCCCATGGTATTATAACAAAACCAACTTTTTACAAGTTAATAATATGCACTGTAAAGTAAGGGTTGAATATCCATGGTTAAGAATCTTGTAATATTGTTATAAAATATTGTTTTTGTGAAATAAGTTGTTAGCGCTTGGAATTCACCTAAGCTGAGATAGACAAACTCTCAAGGCTACATCAAACCATTTCACCACGTAGCTAGCCCTACGAGGTATGAGAAGGCTCTCTCGGGTCAGATTCGGTAGATCTTTCAATATAATAAGTTGACCAATTAGGATCAAAGATATTAGGCTAGTAAATTGATAATGGGGGTTGATTTAAAGATTTTTGGTTTTTTGGTGGCAATTGGAGGGAGTGCAATTCAGGGTGCGGGGATTGAGCACAGTTTTTGCAGGGGGATCTTTGGGGAAAGGTAGGAGTGAGCGCTGATGCCTTAATCTGAGATGGATGATCAGGGATGATAGAGAAGGAGCTAAAGAGGGCAAAAAACCATTTGAATCCTCTCTAGACAGCAGAAAACATAAATTTTGAACAAACTAAAAAGCTGAGCATGTCAAAGCATGAATTCAAACTTTACCACTTCATCTGTCCAAATAGAAGCAAAAGAGAGATGTAGAATACATAAACAAACTTACAAGAACATGTAGAGAACACACCATCAACACTAAAATCCACAAGAATCCACAAGGATGTCTGCAAAACCCTGGCCTGCTTCTTCTTTAAATTGCAGAGATAGATGTACAATATGCAATAAAGCTTTCTCCCACAAGAGTCCAACCTTCCAACCTCTCAAAATGACTAAGAAAACACATAATATAGGCAAGATAACCTCTTCCCTTGCCTCTAGGGGTCGAGCTCATCCTTCTAGGAGCAGTTTGAACTAATTCCAAACTAAGCACTAGATAATAGGCAACTCAACAACTTGCCTCTATTACTTAGCTAACTGATTCATGCATTAATTATTCACTTTTTACATCAAGGAAGCTTCTAGAAGGGTAAAGAGAGATAAAATCTATCAAAGTGCCATGAAAATATTACATTTATCCATCATCTACAAGTAAAAATGGTCAACCATAGTCAAAACAGAGTTTTTTGACAAAAAAGGTCAATTCTGGCAAAGCTAGCTCTCACTGCCGCGCCCCCTGGCTCTCACTGCTGCACTCCTTTGCAGCAACTTTTGAGTGGGTTCCACTGGTCCAAATCAGGTGCAAGATGGCTCATTGGAAAGCTTGGTCTGTCTACTTTCCATCCCAAGTGGAATTT
>APFE031741943.1:72704-101348 GCA_000404065.3 Pinus taeda | reverse complement strand
CATGAAAATGAGTATGAAAGTACATAATATAGATGATCTAACCTATTTCCCTACCTCTAGGAGTCGAGCTCACTATCCTAGGGGTAGTTTGAACAACTTCTAAACTAAGCACTACAAAATAGGCAGTCAAAACAACTTGCCTCTATAAACTTGGAAATCAGTTCATGCATTTAATTTTTACCCTTTTACATGAATGAATCTTCTAGAAGTGTTAAACAAGAGTAAAAGTGTCTTAGAGTTGGCATAATTACATCAAAGATATCATTTTTCACTCCAAAAAGTCAAACTGGAGCCAAACTGCGTTTTCTGGGCTGAACTGGTCAAATCTGGCAAAATTTCCTCAACGGGTCGCACACCTTTTCTCAACGGGTCTCACACTTTTGCAGCTATGTTTGGAGGCCTTCCCGGTGTCAGAATTGAGCAAAAGTGGACTTTTTGGAAAGGTTTGTGAGTCTACTTTCCAACCCAACTGGAATTTTTGAATTTGGAGGTCATTTGCCCTGTCAAGACTTAATTCTCCCAAGACTGGTTTCTGCAACTCAAAAAAGGGGCAGAAAGTCAAATTTTGCATGCATTTTGACCTTTTGGAGGCCCAGAACTTTGTATGATAATCTATCTAATGTATGGTAGTATAAGTGTTAACTTTTCTGCCATATACTCTATAATATAATTCTTGAGTTTTCCCAAACTGGAGCGTACGATGACAAAGGGTCTCACCGGGGGTGAGACCCGTTGAGAAGCCAAAACCTGTAAATTGCACAAAAAATTCACAAATGACAAAATTTTCTCCAAATTTCTTGAAATTTGGGCTGGGAGTCCTCAATCAAATACCATGCTCATTCAAAGAGGCTTTGGCCAAAATTTGGAGTGGATCGGTCATTTTCCTTCGTTTTTGTGCTTTGGCCAACCAACCTTGGAGCACCTTCGTTCTTGCCGGTATTTTTGACATTTATTTAAAACCATGACACCTGTGAAAAGAGTGAAGGAGGTTTTTCTTCTTTGGCATGTTGTGGACAAAAATGTCTCTCATTTTTCAAAAATTCATCTTTGACTGCTCTGAAACATCATTTGAGTGAAACTTGCCCCGATGTGTGAAACAAGGAATTTTGTCGAAATGGAGCGAAATGAAGGGGATAGGGGGCTTCTAAATTCTTGGGGAAATTTTTGGGAGTGGGGAGGGATGTTAGGAAGTAGGGGAAGTGGAATCTCAGAGATTGAGTGAGGGGAAGGGGTCCAAAAGGGAAAAACACAGGCCCAACCTAGAAAATTGCCAGGTTGTAGCTAGAAACTAGGGTTTGTGGAAAAATGAGGATTTTGGGGGATCTGAGTGTTGGAAAGAATTTGGTAAGGTAATTTAAGGATAGGGGAAGGTGTATGAACATCAGGAAACAAGTTTTTCCATTAATTTTACCGTCCAAGAGAAATTGGCTTCAAAATCCTAGGAGAGGGAAATGAACTTGCCAAGGCACAACTGAAGCATGAACAAGACGTAAAATGACTCATTAGACACTGACATGATAATGACAACCCTATGAATGATGATAGACTCAGCTAAATGATGACATAGACCGCCATTTGGACAACTTTAGAATGAGTGAAAGCAAACCCTAGACCTAATGCCTAGTGACCAAATTTTGCTTGAAAACTCTTTGAAATGACAAAATTTGACCTTGACACTTCAAAATAACTTTGTAAGAGCATGTTTGATCACTGGAGGAAGGTTGTAAAGGCTGACACTAACATAAGTCATGGTTTTTGGGCTTGAGGTATTGATAAGCCATGGTATTGGCTCATGGTATTGTAACAAAACCTATTCACAAGTTGATAACAAAATCAAAATATAACAAATTGAATTTTATTATTTTTATTATTAATTGAGCCAACATTTAGATTTTTGCACTCATCCCCATACTTTTGACTTTTATTATTATTATTACTATTATTCTTTAGCTAGACCAATATTTAGAATTGTTTACATGCTTACTTTACACCTACACATCTACTCTATACTCTATAAATATTATATTTATTGTTTTTTAGGGAGGGAAATTTTAATATTTTTGAAAAAATTAAACCTTAATTTTGATGTAACAAATCCCTCCTAATTAAAATCTTCATTTACTTTCTAAAACAAGTAGTATATTTACACTTTTCATAGGGCGGAGGGAAAACTAGTAGATATTTTCGACGGAAACGAGATTGAAGAGAGTTGTGAATTAAATTTTCACTTTTCATAAGGTGGAGGGAGGGAAAACTAGTAGCATATTTTCACTTTCCACATGGCGGGAGGGAAAACGCGATTAAAGAGAGTTGTGAAATGAGATTGAAGAGAGTTGTGAATTAATGTTTTACCAGTAGCAGATTGATATCGAACCCCACCATTAGATCTTCAATCCATTAATGGCACCTAGGTATGTTTCATTTCTAACCTCGCTACATTTACACCCAACTTTTAGTATTCTTCCACAGAGGGATGCGTACACACACCTCAGATCTCTGGTTCAAAATTCACTATTTTTTTCATCCTTGATTTTAAGTTTACGATTAGCATATTTTCATTTTTCACAGGGCGAGGGGCAAAATGAGATTAAAGAGAGTTGTGAATTAAGGTTTTACAAGTAGCAAACCAATATCGAACCCCACCATTGGATCTTCAATCCATTAATGATGCCCAGGTATGTTTCATTTCTAACCTCGCTACATTTCCACCCCACTTTTAGTCTTCTTCCACACATGGAGGACTAGTTCAAAATTCACTATTTTTTCATCCTTTCCTTTAAATTTAAGAGTAACATATTTTCACTTCTCAGAGTGCGGGAGGGAAAATGAGATTGAAGGGTGTTGTGAATTAAGGTTTTACTAGTAGCAGATTGATATTGAACCCCACCATTTGATCTTTAGTCCATTAATGGCACCCAGGTATGTTTCATTTCTAACCTTGTTGCATTTCCACCCCAATTTTAGTCTTCTTCCACACAGGGAGGAGTACACACACCTCAGATCCCCCACCATTGGATCTTCAGTCCATTAATGGTGCCCAGGTATCTTTCATTTCTAACCTCGCTACATTTACACCCCATTTTTAGTCTTCTTCCACACAAGAAGGAGTACGCACAACTCAAATCTCTGGTTCAAAATTCACTTTTTTTTTCATCCTTTCTTTTAAGTTTACGAGTAGCATATTTTAAATTTTCACAGGGTGAGAGGGAAAACAAGATTGAAGAGAGTTCGGAGTTAAGGTTTTACCTCTTCAATCCATTAATGGTGCCTAGGTATGTTTCATTTCTAACCTTGCTACATTTCCACCCCACTTTTAGTCTTCATCCATACAAGGAGGACTGCTTCAAAATTCACTATTTTCTTCATCCTTTATTTTAAGTTTAAGAGTAGCATATTTTGAATTTTCACAGGGTGGGAGGAAAAACAACAGAACATAGGTAAAAGCATATGTATTTTTCCTTCTTTTATGGTTTGTCTCTATAGAGTTGATTTTTCTGGGTGTACACCATATGCATCTCAAATTTTCTCGTTAGGAAATCCTATTTTTATTCATTCCAAGAAAAACTATTTGGGGAATCCCAATGGATTTTTCCCAACATTCATGGATGGCATCCCTGGTAAACCCATTGGCATTAAATCGTGCACCTCACCCAAGGGATTTCAAACAGGGAACCTACCAACAAAGAACTAGCCAAATACCCAGTAACATTAATGGCATTTGGTTGGTCTAACCCCTTGGGCTTAATAAATAATAATCAGCTACACTATTTTACATATTAACATATTGATCCTATTTAACATTTTGTAAGAGTAACCATAACAATCCATGCATGTTCCTATTTTTATTTTGGTTTTTAATTCCTTCTTTGGTATGGTGACAACTTTATATGACTGTATAGATGTTTATTTTTGTTAGAGTATATGTTGAAAAGTAGATTCTCTCTTACATTCTACCTTGTCTGTTATGTATTGATGGAGTTCAGTTTCATTAGTTATGACCAAAGAACTGTGTCAGGCATGTATACAAGGATTCTTGTATCACTATTTATAAACTGAACATTGTCCTTAAACAAGAAAAATAGATCCTTAATGCTACATGTTTGTATCTCATGGAACTTCCAATCCTAATAAATGAGGTGAAATTTAAGTGTTTCCAGAATCCGAATCTAAGGTTTTGTGAATTCATTCATATATGGTTGTGGAAAAGTGAAGTGAAATTTAATTATTTCCAAATCTTAAGTTCTGTGAATTCACTCATATTTGGTACTGGAATCTTTTGAGCAAATGAGAAGAATTTCTTTTAGTTGCATTCAAATTATCCAAAAATAATACTAAATTTCTCCCTGAAATGGCTTTGGGATTGAAAATTTTGTAAATATTTTTAGGTAAATGACCCAAAATACTTTTTCCAGATTAGAGTTTTATAACACTAGGTACTAAAACGATCTTCTATTTTCTGCTGCAAATCTCTGATAGAATCTTCCTAAAAATGATTAGAAAATTAGGTAGATTCGTTGGATGGACTAAATAATTTTTAATGAATAATCACTTAACATAAATGATATGTTAGGTTGCATAAATATATAACTTATAAGCAAGAAATGAAGAAGAAATCTCAATGAGATTGACATATTCTTAATTGAATTGAATGAGGCCAGGAATAACTTTGACTAGAGGGTGTTGGAAATGGCATAAGTTTTTTTTGGTTGGATAAGTTTAGAACTAAAAATTAGCAGTTTTCTTGCTTGCATAACTTGTGAAGATTTTTGTATCTCAAGTCTCAACCTTACTAAATTGTTTGATTTATGCCTTGCAATGTTGAGATATGTTGTGATACCACTTGCTAGTAACCTAAACATTTTGGATGAAAATTTAGTTGTGAATTTTACTTGCAAAAGATATAAGTGAAAATATAGATTAATTGTCCCTTTTGTAGAATTTCCTTGAAATTCTGCTACTGCTTTAATGAATAAATTTCAAACTAATTGTTGCATGAAGACAAAAAATATCTCTACCAATTTGTAGTGGAATAGAATAAAAATAAAACACAGTCACACTATAGAAAAACAAAAAAAACAAATTTTTCTAGGAAACCCAACTGGGAAAATCCTCTGTCTTCATTTCTTTCACAGTCATTTTCAATGTTAGATGAAAAAGGTAATTTAGTATGATATAATCCTTAGGTAAACAACCTCACACATATTGTTAGTTAATTTATGTTATTTGAATTTTATTGAGTTTGAGTTTTCTCATGAAACTACTAGAAGCATACTAGAATGGGTGAGTTGATTATCTTGATAACAATCTTATGGTTTGATCTAGTCCTTGAAAGGAACTTATAGTTGATGGTCAAAATTTCACATTCCTTTTATTTTATTATCTTCACATATAACAAATATCTTTATGTTATAGCTTCTAGCTAGATATATATAGTAACTGCCACTCAAAAGTTGGATGCCATCATTTTGGAGCTTAACCTTACTCAACTTACCTTTGTTTGAGTTGAAAATGTCATTAGATCTCATTATATCATCTATTGCAGAGCATGAATCCAATTTACCTTTATTTCAGTTAAAAATGTAATTAGATCTTGCCATATCATCTTTTGTAGAGAATGAATCCAATTTCTCATAGTCCATTTGCTTGAGGTATAACAAAGCTACTTTATTTCATTAAACTTACTTTTCATATTCTATTTGCTGATTATGATTATGCAGACCACGTCTACATTGGAAAAGGGGCATATTTATTGAAGTGTGGAAGGAGAGGGAAGCTTCAGTTATGTCCTTTCAAACTTTCTAAGGTATGTAACAAAATTTTAAAAAAATTCTCCATAGAATGTTTTGCTTTACCTTTTTCTTTTGATAATGGATTATTTATGTGATCGCCCCTCTCTTACACACAACCAAAGTCCATACATACATGGTTTTTTTGGGATATGTGGACAATGGAAAGATTTATGCTAACCATTTATCTAGAAATTTACACTGTAGAAGATCAAGCATTTACAGTTGAATACTTCCTTTCCACTAAATTAGAGTTGAAGAGTCAGACTCCTATTTTTCAGGCATATACCTCACTTTTAAATCAATTTATTTCTAACTCTGTATACACCTTCCATGGGAGGGAAAAGAGTGATCACTACCATTGCTTAATCTTTCTACAGATCAAGTAAAGATTCCAAATATGTATAAACTATTGTCTCCTTGGAGAATCCCAAGAGTGGCGCTATTGTAGCAACAAGAAATTCGTTTATTTTGAGTTCTTCATTAGTGGATTGATAGTATATTTTTTATTCCATACAATACCTCAATAGTGTATGACCAAATTACAGTTAATCCTATCATAATATTTTGACTTACCCTCTTTTAGAGGGAAACTAGAGTGTGTGTCAAGCTTGCACATCACAATTGTTTCATGCAAATCTTACTTGGGAAAAGTTTTGTGGATTTAAGTAGCAAGATACCTGTTGGAATTCAAGAGGCAACAATACTACAAAGTGGGAAAGAGGTTTCACAGTTAACCTGGATTTCACATTATGGTTGGATTCCATTTGTTGGCGAGATGTTGGATACCCCAACTTCATTTTTATGACTGAGTACAAGATTGAATCCTTTGACATATTCCTCGCTCAATTGTCATTAGGTGATGGTTTTCTTAGAAGTGTTGCACACCTATAAACTTTAATAGAGTTGTTCTTGAGTCTTCAGAGGTGGTCATCTTTTCAAAGCACACACGTACAAGAAGAGGAGAAATAATATGCCCGGATAATTTGAAGTTATCTACTTGTGAATAGGGTGTTCCCATTCATAAACCTGACAAATCGCTATACTTCTTTCTAGTGAACAAATTTGGGACTTGCCATGAACCACGAGAGAATTTGAACCCCATAACTATAAATTTCTTATTTAAATCTATACCCAATAGAGTAGAATCCTCACAAGGATAACTCCATTCCTGTTTCGAAAGAACCTGCAATCAACTTGTACCATGCTATTTAATCCTTTCTGTATTTATTCGCAGATGGGTTGAATGCACATTAGACACTATCTGTTGCTTTGAAGGTGTTTCTCCTTCAACAATACTTCATCTTAGTAGATACTTTCAGTCTGCACCTTTAGTAGATGCATGCAACCTTGGGATACATGTTGTAGATGATAGTTTTCCTATGAGGTTGTAGCAGCGATGAAAGAAGTACATCGATTTTAGGCATATTTAATATGCTTTTATAGTTTGACTTAGATGCTCATTTTTCATAATTTAGGTGTTTTCCTTAGATCTATTTTATGCATATATTTATCTTTAAGAAAAGTGCACAGTAGAGAAGGTTTCTATATTTAAAGCAGGGGACAAACTTCTAGGTAGGAGGTACTCTATTCTAGGAAGCTTTTGCCATGTAGGTTAGGTGCTTTATCCGAGAATCTGAAGAGGCACTATTGTAGCAATAAGAAATTCATTTATTTTGAGTTCCTCATTACTGAATTGATAGTATATTATTTATTCCATGCAATACCTCAATATTGTATACAACCATATTTACTATGTTTTTATAGTTTGACTTAGATGCTCACTTTTCTTAATTTAGGTGTTTTTCTTAGTTCTATTTTATGCACAGATTTATCTTTAAGAAAAGTGCATAGTATAGAAGGGTTCTATACTTTGAGCAGGGGACACACTTCTAAGTAGGAGGTACTCTATTCTAGGAAGCTTTTTCCATGCAGGTTAGGTTCTTTATTCGAGAATCCCAAGAGGCACTATTGTAGCAATAAGAAATTCGTTTATTTTGAATTCTTCAGTAGTGCATTAATAGTATATTGTTTATTCCGTGCAATACCTCAATATTGTATAACCAAATTACAGTTAATATTGTCATAATATTTTGACTTACCCTCTTTTAGAGGGAAACTAGAGTGTGTGTCAAGCTTGCACGTCACAATTGTATCATGGAGTGTTTGCCTGGTGTTATCGGGAAATATAGTGATTATGCAAAGCTGCTAGTCCCTAAAAGTGTTGTGACATTGCCGTGATTGGAAAGTTCCAAACCTTACCTGGAATTAGCAGCTACCCGAAAACATCACTTGTTCCTAAAAAATGAGTCTCCTTTAAGTTCTTTTCATCTGACTCTTAAAATACGAAAAGATTGCTGAGAAATTGGCCTCTCCAACTCGTTAAAGCTATTGGAAGTGCTATCCCTCCTCTATATTTTAATCCTTCTGGACCTGAGGGATTATTACACAAAAAGATCGAGCGCTTGTTTTGTTCGGCTCATTAAAACTATCGAAAATTCATCCCTTTCGTATTATTTTATACTTTTTTCGGACTTAAAGGATTATATGACGAAAAAGGATTACTGGAGTTTCCTTTCCATCACTTTTCAAACTCTCTAGAATTGAAAAAGGACTAAGTTGTCTTTGTCATTAAACTCGTTAAAACCAATAGCGACAAACTTGTCATGTAGAAAAGAACGAGTTTCACTATTGCTAGGCTCGTTAAAACATAACGACGGGTTTTCCCGAAGGGAAATTATAGAACAAGCATATGTTATTGTCCTCAAGCTTGATAAAAATAAAGAGGTATTGGTTAGAAATGACTGGGGAAAATTTGGAAGAAAACTTGAAGATACTTTATTGGTAGCAAGTCGCTCTTGAACATGACACTTTCACTCCATCATGATGATTGAGTCAGGTTGGGTTATTCTGCTCACCGGTCATACTACCATTGGTCTGTCGTACCATCCATCTTTGGGGTTAATGCTACCAATCCATTTCAGTGTCATGATATGTTCAAGAGAAGTCAATAAGAGAATTCACCAACCTAGCTTATGTCTCATCCACTGCAATACCTTCACCCTTCATTCTTCCATGACCGCCACCCTGAACCCTGTATCATCAGATCATTTTCACCTCCACAAAATAATTTTCCCCGTTCTATGTCATAGATGTGGGATTCATTAAGGCCCTCCTACAATGGGTCACTTCTTGTTGACGACAGCTCATTATTCAAGAAGTCGACCTAGGAACAATCCTTTCAGTACTTTGAAGCTTGCTTACCTCAATGGCAAGTTTCTCACTTCAAACGACAAGTTTACATCAATGGCCTTCGACTGAAAGATTTTGCATGGTGTTCGATGCCAAGTCCCATTTTGACACCATGCGAATTGTACTGTAGTACCTTGAGTGTCATCATCATTATCAGTGATTCCTCTCGTGCCTGTTAATATCTTACATCATTGGCTGGTAATCAAGCAATGTCTTTCCATGTTCGACTCCAGAACATTTTTCACATGGATCGACTTGTACTTCGGGTGAAGATTGCAGGAGTTTGAAAACCCCGGATCTAGTTTCATCCATCCAGGCTGCAATATATTCAGGAAAATAAAGACATCAAATGTACATTGTTGCTGCACAGATGATCATCCAAATCAAAGGCTGATGGCTCTATCTCATTAGTCTTCCACACAGACGGTTGTCTATCCCATGTACATGAAAATGAGTTTATAAAGCTGAGCATGGGAATGTCTGCCTCGGCTAAATCATGAAAATGTTATGAAGATAATGTATTGTATTGTATCTTATTACAGGTCGCCTTCCAGTTTGAAAAACCTTGGATCCTCATGATAAAGCACTTCACCCAACATCAAAGATTTACGACCTCATACTTTAGGGGGCAACTGTTATAGACATATTTTGGCACTGTAACCCCAATCATATATGTCCATAAACCAAGAGCTGCTAGTCCCACTAAGACGGGTAGTTATCTTAGAAATAAATAGATTAAAGTTACTTTCGTTTTCCTTTATGAGAAGTAGATAGGAGAAGAGCAAAGAATACCAACCTCAATCTTTCGCTTGGTTCCCTGCTTGTTCCTTCTCTTCTTTGACATATATTTTCCACACTTTCCTTGACCACTCTGCTTCAAAGAGTAGCTCTAAAGTCAAAGAAACATAATACCTTCAAAGTGTAGAGATCTACAATCATAAACAATATAGGACCAGATATAAATTGACCACACAAATGCATATATTACCAGACATACAAGAATGTGGAGGAAAACTTGAATAACTTTACTAATATAAAGATTAAAAGAGAGGATTACAACCCATTGATCTAACCCAGCATCATCCTCCTAGCATGAAAGCCCTTCTTCACCTCATCAAAAGCTTAGATCACCCAACACTATGATATTCCACCACGAAACCAACAACACTTCCTTACCAGATACAAGATTCCAGCCTTTGGATCTCTGGGATGAGCGATCCATATATAGATGATTGCAGGGGGGTGAGTCAGCTTTTGGGATTTTGATTAGTGTCTTCTCTTTGATAGTTCTTGATTCCACATGGAGATTGATGATCTCTTACTCATCCCTGGGTGAATTCAAAGAGGCAAGTGTCACAGGAGAAGTTTCTGGAAGATTCCATGATCATCCACCTTGCAAACTGTCTCTGCCATTTGTCTACTCTCACCCATCACACCCTACAGAAGGGCTTTTCAGTATGCATCACACTTTTTGCATGTGGCAGGTGAGATGCATTGCACCCTCTACACTGAGAAAGCTGTATGGGACTCAGAAGCCCTTGGTTTATGGACATATATGATTGGGGTTGCAGGCCCCAAATATGTCTATAACAATTTCCCCCTAAAATATGAGGTCATAAATATTTGAGGTCGGGTGAAATGCTTTATCATGAGGATTCAAGGTTTTTCGAACTGGAAGGCGACCTATAATAAGATACAATACAATACATTATCTTCATCACATTTTCATGATCTAGCTGAGGCAGGCATTCCCATGCTGAGCTTTATAAATTAGTTTTCATGTACATAGGATAGACAACCGTCTGTGTTGTAGACTGATGAGATAGAGCCATCATTCTTTGATTCGGATGATCATCTGTGCAGTAACAATGTCCATTTGATGTCTTTATTTTCCTGAATATATCGCAACCCAGATGGATGGAACTAGATCCGGGGTCTTCAAACTCATCTAATCTTCACTCGAAGTACAAGTCGATCCATGTGAAAAATGTTCTAGAGTCGAACATGGAAAGACATCACCTGATTACCAGCCAATGATGTAAGTTGTTAACAGGTGCGAGAGGAATCACCGATAATGATGATGACCCTCAAGGTACTACAGTACAATTCATGTGGTGTGAAAATGGGACTTGGCGTCGAACACCACGCAAAGTCTTTCGGTCGAAGGCCATTGATGTAAACCTATCACTGGAAGTGAGAAACTTTCCATTGAGGCATGCAAGCTTCAAAGTACTGAAAGGGTTGTTCCTAGGTCAACTTCTTGGATATGAGCTGTCGTCGACAAGAAGTGACCCATCGTAGGAGGGCCTTAATGAATCCCACATCTATGACACGGAATGGAGAAAATGATTTTGTGGAGGTGAAAACGATTTGATGATACAGGGTTCAGGGTGGTGGTCATGAAAGAATGAAGGGTGAAGGTATTGCAGTGGAGGAGACACAAGCTGGGTTGGTGAATTCTCTGATCGACTTCTCTTGAACATATCGGCGACACTAAAATGGATTAGTAGTGTTAACCCCAAAGATGGATGGTATGATGGATCAATGGTAGTATGACCGGTGAACGGAATAACCCAACCCGACTCAATCATCGTGATGGAGTGACAGTGTCATGTTCAAGAGGGACTCGCTACCAATAAAGTTTCTTCAAGTTTTCTTCCCAATTTTCCCCAGTCATTGCTGACCAGTACCTTTTTATTTTTATCAAGCTTGAGGAGGATAACATATGCTTGTTCTATAATTTTCCCTTCGGGAAAACCCGTCGTTATGTTTTAACGAGCCTAGCGACAGTGAAACTCGTTCTTGTCTACATGACAAGTTTGTCGCTATTAGTTTTAATGAGTTTAACAACAAAGACAACTCGGTCCTTTTTCAATTTTAGAGAGTTTGAAAAGGGACAGAAAGGAAACTCCAGTAATCCTTTTTCATCATATAATCCCTTAAGTCCGAAGAACTATAAAATAATACGAAAGGGATGAATTTTCGATAGTTTTAATGAGCCGAACAAAACAAGCACTCAATCCTTTTGTGTAATAATCCCTCAGGTCCAAAACTATTAAAATCTAGAGGAGGGATAGCACTTTCGATAACTTTAATGAGCTGGAGAGGCCAATTGCTCAGCAACCATTTCATATTTTACGAGTCAAATGAAAAGAGCTTAAAGGAGACTCGTTTTTGAGGAACGAGTGATGTTTTCACGTACCTGCTAATTCCAGGTAAGGTTTGGAACTTTCCAATCATGGTAGTGTCACAACGATGGCTAAAAAAATCACTCGTCATAGCTATTCCTAAAAAGGGTAAACAATCAAATGGAGGCATATGATTGGCTAAAACAGAGTGGAGGTGATGGCAAGAACACAACCAGGGCTCAGAAGCTGATGATAATGCATTTGCAATGGTTATTTACCAGAGGTTGGTTCATCTTTTAATGAACTTAAACTCTCAGGGAACATTTTCTCATTGCTTAGGTTTAATTTTTAACGAGCTTGAACTTCACATAAAAACTTCTCATGCCAGTTGCATGATAAAGATGTTTGATCAATAGATTCCATTTTTATGGAGCTTGCACCATTCAAAGCTTTGCTCCGATGCCTTTCATGTGTAAGCTAGGAACGACCAACTACTGTCCTAGGGGTTAATTAATTTCTAAGGTTAGGTAGGAAAACTCTTCCTTTACATTTTCGGTGCTATTTGGCCCCTGCAAAGGTGAACGATCGATCTGACCACTCACCTAACTTAAGTAGTTGAAGTCAGCGAAACTATGGGTTTAGCATTACGCTGGTCGCTTTTCACTTTCACATAAAAGGTTTGGATGCCCCCAGGTATAGTGAAATAGAGTTTATAGGTTACCATATGAAAGTTCTCACATTTGCAAGATAGTTTCCATCCGCGTAGTAGACAGAAACACTTCCCGGCTTAGTCCATTTGGACAAAGGTGATTCTAGCTCCAACCACCTAACCTTGATGAGGGAATCTTATTCTGGTCTAATCCCATTTTCCTAAATGGATGGGTGTCAGATTAGTCATATATCCTTCGTGGAAACCTACCCTATACCCAAAGCTTCCCTATCGAAGCAGACTAGGGTGCATGCTCCCTGGGTTTCAGCCATGGCCACCAAATTACTCACGCTCTTTAGGTGGAAAAGCTGGAGATTGATGAGACATTCCTTGTGTGAAAAGACTAGTTAGGGATGGCATTTGACTATTATCTATGTGTGAGCTGAGGAATGAAAGCTGGTCTGCGAGTTGGACCACTCGGCCTTCATGCGGAAAACACATTACTTGAAAGAGTGAGGAGACAATGACTCCCATGCTATAAATATAGTCACACCCAATGAGTAGATTATAATATAAAGGTCCTTGGACTACCATTACGTTCAGATACACAATTTTCCCTCTCAAAGTTATAGGAAAACTTGGAAGGATCCCTAACGGTTGACTGGTTCCTTTGTCGAAGCCTGTTAGATTTCGCATCTCAGTCAGAAGCGATGGCGAACCAAGTGCTTTCCAAGCAGTTGAGGAAAGGATATTAACAGAAGCCCCTTCATATATGATGATACCAACCATGACCATTCTGTAAGCTTGTTCAATGCTTATGAATGGTACATTAGATAGTAAACGGGGTCTGCCTAGTAGATTCCAATCGAAGGAAACAACTAGGTTTCTCGGAGGTGGGACTGAATAAACGGCAAGATATGACCTTGACGAACTTCCTTCCTGCGGTAAAGGAACGGGTAAATTGCCCCCATGTTCATCAGAGTCTATGTTTATGAAAAGAAATTGAATAGTGTCATTCTCATTCTCTTTGGTGACTGTATCATCTAAAGATGGACCTTCCAAAGACAAGACTGGGTCGACTGCCACCTCAACCTTTTGAATTTCATCTGGTGTGGATTGAAAGGGTTTATCTTCAATGATAGATGCTTCGACCGATCACAGAGTTGTGCCAGTCGAATTTTCAACTAGCGATGGACTCAACAAGAGTTTCTTATACCTAGGAGGAAGCCATAGCAGTGAAGCAGGATGGTTATCCAAGACTCTTTTAGCTTCGTCCAAGAAGGGACAACGGTGGATGGCATGATTTCCTTCACACAGTTTGCAAGGAAATTTACATTTTATTTTCTGTCCAAAGAATTAATTTTCACTAGTTAATGGTGTATTCTCAACATGATCGTCAGAGGTTAATGACACCAGATTGTGCAAACATGGATACCAGTCCCTTAATATCTAAGGGATCCAAGGACAATCTTGATGATAGTGGTCTCCTTTGCAAATGACACATGGAGATTTAGGCTTGGACGGTGTAGTGTGTGGATTTTCACTAGATGACGCATGGTTGCCACTTTTCACCTTTGGCTCCTTCTTCTTTTCTTTCTCCTTCCCTTTCTTCTTCTTCTCAGTTACTTGGTCTTTAGCTTTACCAGCTTTAGCAAGCAAAGAGGAAGGAGGGGAGGGAGAAACAAGAAAAGAGGAAGGTTGGGGGGTAACTGAAGTACCATCTAGTTGCTGACTTGATTGCTCAGCAATCACGGCGGTTTGAACGACAGAGGTCGAGAAGAGACATATTGGCAAGTTGATTGTCAGTCCTGGGAGGAACAATGTGGCCATATGAGGTGCACCAACATCTCCCCAAGAGGAGAAAGGACTAGGATTTCCCCAAGGGAAAATCCTTGGTTGGTAGACTCCATTTTTCTCAACTTAAGACCAACGAGGGAACAGTGACGTTATTCCGATTAAAATAAATTTTAGACGCTTTGATACAACTTGCTTTTTCAAATTTTAAGAGTCGAGAAAAACCTAAAGATGACTCTAGTCACCTTCGATTTTTAATGAGCCTGAAGTGACAAGTGCTCAAATGGACCTTTCCCTTTAGGGAGTCTAAAAAGGAATGAAAGAGACTACTCTGGAAATCTAAACAGAGGGATTACCAAACCAATCACAAAACTGCAGAATACTTTTTACGGTATGGCAGTCAATCTTCCCGAATGTTGTGTTTAGTGCATTGCGATAGATAGGGCGGTAGACACGACTTCCTAAGGATAAAGGATATAGCCTATTGTGGTCTCCCAATATATACTCAACGATACATGGGAGCACAAGTTTGTACTGGCACTTGTCGTCTCAAAGAGGAGGAATCACCCAACCTACAATGAAAGCGATAGTTACCAGGATTTACGACGCCAGAATACGTCTCTAGCCTAGACTTCTAAATGTTGTGCGTTAGGTTCCAAAGCATTTTTATGTTCATTGAATTCATTTTATAGTTGATATTTCTTAAGAAATTTTCCTTTTAGGTTCACCACGTGATGTAGATATACAATTCCTAAAATGCAATCTAAGATGATAAACAATCATTTAGTCTTCTTTTTGCAATGAAAATCCTAGCTACTACAGAAAGAGAAGTGGGATTCTTTCAACATAGAGCAGAGAGCACACACTGGATGTACTATCCTAAATCAAAATCAACAAGTAGTCTAAATGCAAATGAACATGCATGTATTTGTTTTCACTTTCTTAATGTGTGAATGACAAAAAGAATGCTAAGTACAAATCTGAATCGTTTCAAGCGACAGTACTAACGATTTTCTCTTCAAAAGACGAAAGGAAGATAATAAAGACACTTTGCGATTTTGAATTGAAAACTACATTCGACACTTGAAAAATATTAATTCAAATCAAATACAAGAGTAACAGTGTAATCGATGATCAAGAATAGTAGGATTCTTTTCTTTGACTGAAAACGACACTTGTGACACTTCCAAATCAAAAGATGACAATTTGATTATGCTACTTCTTTGTAAAGGAGAACCGTAAATGGCGAACAATACATAAAAACATTTATAGTTCTTTGTAAAATGGAGGCTAAATCATGTAAAGGAATGGAATTTCCATAGTGGTATACTGATCACAAACAACAAAACTCCTGAATAAAGCTGAAGAGAGTGAACAAAAACCAAAATCTAGAAGCAGAAGAAGTCTTATCTAATCATCGCACCTGTAACATAGGGAAAGAGCGATGCATCCCACCTACTGCACATGGGAGGTGCGATGCATCCAGATTCCAAAGAGGAGAAGGTGCGATGGTCCAGGGATGAGACTTCAACTTGGTTCTTGGTCACAATTTGCAGCTTAGTTCAAGGATTTAAGCCGGGCTAATGATAGTCAGTAAATGCAAATCACAGGGGATGATCTAATGAGGCTACTTGAGCCACCACCAGGGAAATTAGGATGTTTGCAAATCAATTGTTCAGTTTATAAGAAAAACCTAGAGATAGATTGAAGCATCATTGATCTACTTTGCACTTGCATAGCAAATACAGTTTGAAGGCTAGCTCGCTTGACTTCAGGCTCCATCTGTAAGTTTATAAAGCAAACAAATATAGACAAGCAAACAACCTATTCGCTCCCTAGTGGAGTCACCATTTTGTTATCGGGAAATCTAGTGTCTATGCAAAGCTGCTAGTCCCACTAAGATGAGTAGCTATCTTAGAAACAAATAGATTAAAGTTACTTTCATTTTCCTTTACAAGAAGTAGATAGGAGAGGAGCAAAGAATACCAACCTCAATCTTTCACTTGGTTCCCTGATTGTTCCTTCTCCCTTCTAACAGATCTTTGCCACTCTTTCCTTGACCACTCCACTTAAAAGAGTACTTGTAAAGTCAAAGCAGCATAATACCTTCAAAGTTTAGAGATCTACAATCATAAACAATATAAGACCAAATATATATTGACCACACAAATGCATATATTACCAAATACAAGAATGTGGAGGAAAACTTGAATAACTTTATTGATATAAAGATTAGAAGAGAGGATTACAACCCATTGATATGACCCAGTGTCATCCTCCCAGCATGAAAGCCCTTCTTCACCTCATGAAGAGCTTAGATCACCCAACACTATGATATTCCACCAGGTAACCAACAACACTTCCTTACCAGATACAAGATTCCAGCCTTTGGATCTCTGGGATGAGGGATCCATTTATAGATGATTGCAGGGGGGTGAGTCAGCTTCTGGGATTTTGATTAGTGTCTTCTCTCTAATATTTCTTGATTCCACTTGGAGATTGATGATCGCTTACTCATCCCTGGGTGAATTCAGAGAGGCAAGTGTCACAGGAGAAGTTTCTGGAAGATTCAATGATCATCCACCTTGCAAACTGTCTCTGCCATTTGTCTACTCTTGCCCATCACACCCTACAGAAGGGATTTTCAGTATGCATTGCACTTTTTGCATGTGGCAGGTGATATGCATCACACCCTCTGCACTGAGTAGTCTGTATGGTCTAGTTTTGACCAGTTCTGAGCAGTTTTCTATGGAGAACTTCTTGGAGATGATGTAATCAGTTGACCTTGTTCCTTTAGGGTATGAAACAACACTTCTAGGGACTCATAAGCCCTTGCTTTACAGACATATATGATTGGGGTTATAGTGCCCAAATATGTCTATAAAACCTGGCACAAGTTTTGGGGATCTAAGCAGTTAGATACTTTTTGGAATTCAAGAGGGAACAATACTACAAAGTGGGAAAGAGGTTTCGGAGTTAACATGCCTTTCACATTATGGTTGGAGTTGGTTTGTTGGAAATATGTTGGATACCCCAACTTCCTTTTTATGACTGAGTGCAAGATTCAATCCTTAGACATATTCCTCGCTTAATTTTCATTAAGCAATGGGTTTTCTCGGAAGTGCTTCACATCTATAATCTTTACCAGAGTTGTTATTGAGTCTTTAGATGTGGTTATATTTTCAAAGTACACACATACAAGAAGACGAGAAATAATATACCCAACTAATTTCAAGTTATCTTCCTGTGAACAGGGTGTTCCCTTCCATAAACCCGACGACTCACCCTACTTCTTTCTAGTGAACAAAATTGGGACTTTTCATGAATTGTGAGACAATTTCAACCCCATAACTATTAGTTTCTTATTTAAAGTTATACCCACTAGATTAGAACCTGCACAAGGAGAATTCCATTCCTGTTTCAAACAACCTACAATCGACTTATACCATGCTATTTAATATTTTATGTATTTCTTCACATCCTTGGCCTGCGACATAAAGACACAGCAAGTTACCTTGCATTTTCTATACTAACACTACTAAACAATAATAAAGTATGCCCAAATATGTCATTTAAAATGATCTATGCATCTCACCTTTTGGTTTTTCAATTATCGAAGTTGTTACCTATATTGATGAGATCACTGACAACCGAGGCCACAGTGACATTATCTATTAGAGTTTTATTTGTGTTGCACTAAAGGTGATTTTCCTTCAGGAGAACTACAATACATTTTAGTTTCCATTCAGCAGAGAAGTGTACCTAGTGGCAGCCTTGGTCTGTGTGTAAATGGGTTGAATTCACAATAGACTTTATCTATTGTTTTGAAGGCTTTCCTCCTTCAATAGTACTTCATCTCAGCAGATCCTTTCAATCTAAACCTTCAGAAAATGCATACAGCCTTGGGGTAAATGCGATAGATTCCAGTTTTGTTGTGAGGGTATAACAACGATGAAAGAATCACATCAATTTTAGGCATCTTATTGTTTTTGTATGAAATCATGCTTGTATAGTGTTTCCCAAACTTATATAGAGCCATATTTATTATACTTTAATAGTTTGACTTAGATGCTTACTTTTCTTAATTTAGGTGTTTTTCTTAGTATTATTTTATGCACAGATTTATCTTTAAGAAAAGTGAATATTAGAGAAGGGTTCTATATTTTGAGTAGGGGACACTCTTCTAGGTGGAGGTACTCTATTCTAGGGAGATTTTTTCATGTATGTTAGGTTCTTTATCCTAAACAGAGTTCCAAGTCCTTGCCTCCTTGACAAAGTCCCTATCAGATAGGACACTGGTGGATAGAGTTCCAAGTCCCTAAATTTTCCAAAACCCCACCTGACCCTAGCTGTCTAGCCTAAAATCCTTTACATTCTAGTTATCTCTTTGTTGTGATTTCATAGAGAGAGCCCTCTCTAGTTTGGTAGGGATAGCTACCAAACTAAATGCTTGGTCTGTGGTTACCAATGTCGATCTCTTCATCAGCCTGGGACATTATGGAGGATAACAGAGGGCATGACAACTAGGGAGTGCCAAGGTGTTCTAGTGAATGTAAGGTTCCCAAGTCATGGAAAAATGCAATGCTAGTTGTGAGGTCATGACTGCCAAGGTGTGTTACGGAATGCTAGGGCATGCTAAGATGTGCCAGATAGTATGAAGACATGTCAAACAAGCTAAGATGTGCCAAGTGCTAAGGCATGCCAAGATGTACAAGGGTTCCAAGTCCCTGCTTCCTCTTCTTCCATATGATATCAACTTATGACATTTCCTTTGCAATATTTGGTTCATTTTATAGTTATAGGTCATTTATAGGTTATAAATGTCTTCAGAGTTTCACTTCTAGTTGAGTATTCAATTGAACATATTTATTCTCTTATACATAACTATTTTTCCCTCCACCCAATTTGCATAAATTCAATAACCATTAGGTAGGGACCTACATCTTTGATGTTTCTTTGCTTGTTTAGTAAAATATTGCTGAGACTTTAATTTATTGAAATTTGTAGAATTTATAATTTATGAAGTTTCAAGGTCTAATTTTAAAAAATATAATTCATTAAAGGGTGCTAGCTCAATGGAAGGCACCTACTTTAGAAGAAGGAGGTTGCTGGTTCGATTCCATCGTGCCCTGACATCCATATGGAATGGCGACGATCCATTTTTGGTGACAGAGGCTCTTTTGACCATCACCAATGAGCTTTGGTGACATTTTTCGACCCTCACCAAAAATATGAAATGGTGACGGTCAACGAATGCCACCATATATACGCATCAATAGTGACAACCCTCAAAGGTTCATAAGCATAAATTGTTGTTGTTGATATGAAATGGTGATGGTCATTGTCTGTCATTATAGTCATTATTCGTGATGGACATTGAATGTCACCACAACACTTATACTTCTAGCAATGCGGATTTTGGTGACGGTCAATGAACATCACCATATATATGCACCAATAGTGATGACCATTAAAGATCCATCACAACAAATCATTATTGTTCATATGAAATGGTGACAATCACTATCCATCATTATAATCAATATTTGTGACGTTTGGTGACATTCAGTTTTTGGTGACTGAGGCTATGATTCATCAACATTGCTCATATGCAATGGTGACAGTCGCTACCCGTCATTATAAATCATTATTGGTGATGAGCTTTGAATGTCACTGCAACACCTATACTTTTGGTGATGCCACCATTGGTGACGTTTAGTTTTTGGTGACAGAGGCTATGGTCCATCACCATTACTCATATGAAATGGTGACGGTTGTTATCTATCATTATAAATCATTATTGGTGATGAAATTTGTATGTCACTACAACACCTATACTTTTCACAATGCCACCTTTGGTGATGTTCAGTTTTTTGTGACGAATGCTCTTTTGACCACCAACAATGAGCTTATGGTGACATTTTTTGCCCCTCACCAATGTCCTTTTTTCTTGTAGTGAATAACAACTCTAGTAAAGCTTATAGGTGTGAAGCACTTCTGAGAAAACCCATCACTTAATGACAATTAAGCGATGAATATGTCGAAGTATTTAATCTTGCACTCAGTCATAAAAGGGAAGCTGGGGTATCCAACATCTTGCCAACAAACCAACTCCAACCATAATGTGAAAGCCAGCTTAGCTGTGAAACCTCTTTCCCACTTTGTAGTATTATTTCCTATTGAATTCCAACAGGTATCTTGCTGCTTAGATCCACAAAACGTTTCCCAAGTAAACTTTGCATGATACAATTGTGACGTGAAAGCTTGACACACACTCTAGTTTCCCTCTAAAAGAGGGTATGTCAAAATATTATGACAGGTTTAACTATAATTTGATCAAACACTGTTGAGGCAGTTTATGGAATAAACAATATACTATCAATGCACTAATGAAGAACTCAAAATAAATGAATTTCTTGTTGCTACAATAGCGCTACTCTTGGGATTCTCTAAGAAGCCACTAATTTACACACATTTGGAATCTTTACTTGGTCTACAGAAACATTAAGCAATGGTAGTGATCACTCTTTTCCATCCCATGGAAGGTCTGTATCGAGTCAGTAATAAATTGATTTAAAAGTGAGGTATATGCCTGAAAACTAGGAGTCCAACTCTTAAACTCTAATTTAGTGGCAATGAAATATTCAACTATAAATGCTTGATCTTCTACAGTGTAAATTTCTAGATAAATGGCTAGTGTAAATCTATCCATTGTCCACATATCCCAAAAAACCATGTATGTTTGGACTCTAGTTGTGTGTAAGAGAGGGGATATCACATAAACAATCCATTATCAAAAGAAAAAGTTAAAGCACAACATTCTATGCAGATTTTTTTTTAAATTTTATTCCATACCTTAGAAAGTTTGAAAGGACATCACTGAAACTTCCCTTTCCTTCCACACTTCATTAAATATGCCCCTTTCCCAATGCAAATGTGCCCTGTAGAATCACAATCAGCAAATAGAATATGAAAAGTAAGTTTAATGAATTAAAGTAGCTTTGTTATACCTCAAGAAAATGGACTATGATAAATTGGATTCATTCTCTACAAAAGATGATATAGAAAGATCTAATTACATTTTTAACTGAAACAAAGGTAAGTTGGATTCATGCTCTACAATAGATGATATAATGAGATCTAATGACATTTTCAACTCAAACAATGGTAAGTTGAATAAGCTCAAGCTCCAAAATGATGGAATCCAACTTTTGACTAGTAGTTACTATATATATATATCTAGCTAGAGGCTATAACATAAAGATATTTGTTATATGTGAAGATTAAAAAATGAATGGAATGTGAAATTTTGACCATCAACTATAAGTTCCTTTCAAGTACTAGATCAAACCATAACATTTTTATCAGGATAATCATCTCACCCATGCTAGTATGCTTCTAGTAGTTTCATGATAAAAACCAAACTCAATAAACTTCAAACAACATAAATTAACCAACAATATGTCTTAGGTTGGTTATCTAAGGATTATATCATAGTAAATTACCTTTTTCATCTAACATTGAAAATGAATGTGAAAGAAATGAAGACAAAGTCTGTGATTATGATGGATGCATGTGATGAAATAAAATAAAAAAAAAAAAGACCTTTCTTCTTGCTACTGATGATCCTTCTAGGGGATTCTTGGATGAAGTTGATCCTGATCTACTTTGTGAAATCAAAGAGACACTTTCTAGCTACTCTTATTTGACGGAAAACAAGCCTAATGCTTATGAAAATAAGTATGGAAAACAATAAGCATCGATGAACCAAGTCTTGAAGAAGGTGCCTCAAAGTATAATATGGATAGTATTTTAAATTTCTATAGCTAGCAGAGGGTTTTTCCACTTGGGCTCCCTAGAAAATTTTGTTTTTTTTGCTGTAGTGTGATTGTGTTTTATTTCTATTCTATTCCACTACAAATTGGTAGAGATATTTTTTGTCTTGGTGCAACAATTAGTTTTAGATTTATTCATTCAAGAAGTAGAAGGATTTCAAGGAAATTCTACACAAGGGAAAATTATTCTATATTTTCACTTATATCTTTTGCAAGTAAAATTCACAACTAGATTTTCATCCAAAGTGTTTAGGTTACTAACAAGTGGTATCACAACATATCTCAATATTGCAAGGCATAAATAATACTATTCAATAAGGTTGAGACTTGAGATAAAAAAACCTTTCCAAGTTATGCAAGAAATAAAACTATTGATTTTTAGTTCTAAATCTATCCAACCATAACAAAATTATGTCATTTTCAACACCCTCTAGTCAAAATTATTCCTGGCCTCATTCAACTCAATTAAGAATATGTCAATCTCATTGAGATTTCTTCTTTAGTTCATGCTTCTAAGTTATATATTTATGCAACCTAATATATAATTTATGTTAAGTGATTATTCATTCAAAATTATTTAGTCCATTGAGCGCATCTACCTAATTTTCTGATTAGTTTCTCAGCAGACTCTATCAGAGATTTCCAGTAGAAAATAGAAGACTGATTTACTACCTAGTGTTATAGAACTTTAATTTGGAAAAAGTATTTTGGGTTGTTTCCCTAAAAATATTTACAAAAATTTCAATCCCAAAGCCATTTCAGGGAGAATTCTAGTCAGAGACAAATTTAGTATTATTTTTGGAAAATTTGAATGAAACTAAAAGAAATTCTTCTCGTTTGCTCAAAATATTCTAGCACCAAATAGAAGTGAATTCATAAAACCTGAGATTTGGAATCTGGAAACACTTAAATTTCACCTCATTTATTAGGATTTGAGGTTCCCTCAAATGCAAACATTTAGCATTAAGGATCTACTTTTCTTGTTTAAGGAAAATGTTCAGTTTATAAATAGTGATACAAGAATCATTGTATACATGCGTGACACAGTTTTTTGGTCACAACTAATGAAACTAAACTCCATCAATACATAATAGACAAGGTAGGATGTAAGAGAGCATCTACTTTTTAACATATACTCTGACAAAAATAAACATCTATATAGTCATATAAAGTTGTCACCACACCGAAAAAGGAATTAAAAACCAACATAAAAGTAGGAACAAGCTTGTATTTTTATGCTTACTCACAAAATGTTAAATAGGATCAATATGATAATATGGAAAATAGTGTAGTTGATTATGATTTATTGACCCCAAGGGGTTAGCCCAACCGAATGTCATTAATGTTACTGGGTATTTGGATAGTTATGTGATGGCAAGTGCCCTGTTCAAAATCCCTTGGGTGAGGTGCACTAGTTAGTGCTAATGGGTTTACTACAGATGACATCCATGAATGTGGGGAAACATCCATTGGGATTCCCCAAAGATTTTTTCTTGGAAATAATAAAAATAGGATTTCCTAAAGAGAAATTTTGTGATTCATATAGTGTAAATCCAGCAAAATAAACTCTATAGAGACAAACCATAAAATAAGGAAAAACACAGATGCTTTTACCTATGTTCCCTTGTGAGTGTGCGCTTCATGTGAGATTTTACCATGGAGATCACCTTCTCCTTTGCACCTTCAACTTTTCGAACTCCATTTTCATGAGGTTTACTAAATGAAGTGTCATTTTTTAGTTGATGATGTAAACTGTTACTTTTTCAGATAATATTATACCCAATATCTCATTAGAAACACTAGGTGTTGGCAGCCTATTATTTCCAACATCCCTACATGAGATATCCTATGTTATCCTTTTTGGATTTATAGATATTAGTTGCAGGGATGTGTCTATCTTGACTATAGCTAGTTCTTGATCGTACATGAGCAGTTAAGATGCTTCCACTCACAACACTTGACCTTGCATTTCCCATCAATTCTTATAAATCATTTTTTTATGACCAGAAGATGATCATTTCCAATGTCTTCCATATTTAAGAGAATTAGCCACACCTATATTATCTTCTCTTGATGCTAGAGTACGTTCCATCATTGCCCACACCTGATCAACATTAAATTTAACTATATAATTTTCCATCTCTAAAACAAGGGCTAAATTAATTCTCCAAGTTGATTTATGAAAGAGAACCAACCTGTTATTGGGTGTGGGTTGTACAATTGCATCAGTCCCATCTCTTGCCCCAAATCTATCAAGGGAAGAGCTAGGTGAAAACTGGTAAAATCCTTTTCCTGGTATAGACCAATTGCCATGTAAAGCTTGTACACTCTCCTGAAGTATATGCTAACCTGAGAGAGCTTTTTGGCCATACAATGCATACTTGGGATGTAGTCCCAAGTACTTTACTTATCCTGAGTGAAGCCCTTGCTACATCTGGAAATCTAGGAGATGGATTTGGAGTGCTTTTTCGCAATTCCTTCTGTAAATTGTTCTTACATGAGTTGGCCTTGTCTCTATGAGAGGAGCAGAAGAAGAAGAAGAAGGTGATAAATTGGGTGCTAATTTTATTCTTTCTACAACCATCCCAACTAGAGCATCTTCCACAAATCCTCTGATTCCTAATATTCATCCCCATTGTCAAAATGAAGCACAAAATTCTCAACATCTTCATCATGTGTGCTGGACTGTCCAGGCATAGATGTTCGATAGCCTTGACAATTCCAATCTCTTGTAGGGATAGCCCTTCCATGGCCAACACAATATGTATGATATGTTGAATCATAGTGATCAAACAATAATAAAATATCACCATCACTAGTCTCATTACAATCTAAGCAAACTATATTTACATAGGGATCAAGAAATCCCATTACTTCTTCTTCTGAAGGTTGATATACCTGCCAAATAGAACCAAATCATATAAGAAAATCGTCCTTCAAATGCAGAACCAACTACTTAAAATTCAACCCTACATATGAAAATCAATAATCAAGCTTCGCAGGAAAGATAGTAATATAAAGGCAAGGAAATATCTTCAAGAAATCCAACAAGGTGTTGTAGCTAGAAATTGATAACACCAAATTGTAAATCACCAACAAACACAAGTATTGATAGAGTAAAAGGATGAACTAAATTGAACTAGACCCAGGAGAACTCAAATCTATATGTCTTTCAACTGGAACCTATAAATTCAAAGAACCCTGATAAATAAATATTATTGCTGCAAATAGGACATAAACTACTCCAAATAGTTATTGGGAAAATAACTGAATCCTAGCATTCAAACAAGGACATAAACATGTTGTCAAATGCAAAAGTTGAAAGCAGTTAAAAACATCAGGGGCATGTTGTAATACCAATTCCTATCATTGAAATAAAGAAAACTACCATTGGAATCTCAGGCCTGGATCCATTTCTCTATTGAATTTATTCATCTACTTGTCTACTTAATTTGTTATAACTGCACCAAATGGTGCCACATGATAAATAAATTGTAACTTCAATAGATATTTTCAAACAAAGTCTATCTACTCGACATTGGAATGAGTGATGCAAGAGCATCCCTAGTCGATTAGTGTTCTTGCATTACCAAAAACGTGTTTAAATTTGAGCATCTTGTTCATGTTTAATCATCAATTTGTGCTTGTGAGACTTACATGAGTCCACAAGATATCGCTCTTCAGTTCACCGACTCCCACTTTAAACATGACATTTCTAAAAATAGTTTGAAGGAAAGGCAAGATATAGTGTACTTAGTTTATTCACCCATTACACTAGAACCACAATAAAGCCAGGAGGAGTTGAGATGTAAGATTGCTGCTACTTGAGAAATAAGACAAAAACAAAGAGATACCGAATTAACAAAAATAAAGCAAGGTGTGATGGCATGGCATCATGAATCGTATTGTTTCTAGAAACATCTTGTTCTATGATGAAACAAAAATCAACTCCAACAATAATTAAGACATTCATCGCAAAGGAGGAGAGCACTGATAAAGAAAATATAGCATAGACCAGAAATCACTAGGCTAAAGTGGAAGAATTCATTGAGAAAAACAAATTAAGAGAAGCAACAGACTCTCTCGAGAAGAAGGCAATGACTTCCACAAATGAAATTGAGCACAAAATTGGGAAAGAAGATCCTTGGAGTAGTTGAGGCATATCACTAGACAAATGAGGAAGATCACTCCATTGAAAATGAAGGAGATTGTTAAGGAATATTCATTGAGCAGTAAGAAGGGTAAATTCCTGGAAAGAGAACTAGCATGGAATCTATGCCTAAACAAGAAACCATGAAACCCATTGTTGTGTGAGAAATAGAGTATTTATTTTTATTCATCCTTTCTTAATGTCGTGCATGAGGATCAATTTTTGCTGCAAAGTGAATGTAATTGAGTAGCATCATTGTTATTTCACTAATTTACCTTAATGTTATAATACAAGTTCAGTGATAAAATCCCCATGTGGAATTGTTTGGCTTTTTTTTAGTGATGTACATTGATTGTGATTGACACCATCCACTGAGATGGGTAGTAAATTTTATTTCTTATCTACCTAGAATAGATTAGTTTGCATTTGTGCAGGTTTTGCATTTTCTAGCACCCATCAATTAGTATCAAAGTAGGAAGAACCTGCAGTGAGTAAAATCCAACAATGGAGGGAGAAAAAAAATTAGGTGTTTCTTATCTGTGAGGAAAAACACAAAAACACTAGGGTTTGTAGGGTTTCTCTGATTTTGGGAATGGGAGGGTTTAAGTTTATTGTATGTCTACTTCTTCTGATTTATCTTTGTTCCTCCATATTGGTTGAATAGAAGCCCCCTTGTTTTAACTTATCACAATGGTCCCCTTCTCATTAGTAGTCCTACTGTGGATGTTCATCTGATTTGGTATGGTAGATTCAGCCCTGTTCAGCATTCCATTGTGGTAGATTTTATTTAGTCCTTGGAAGCCAGCAAGAACCTAGAGCCCTCTTTGTATAGCTGGTGGAACACCACTCAGAGATATCGTGGTCAGTCCAACAAGGCCATGGCCATGGCAAATACAATGCTAGGAAAGAAGAGGTTGGATCATGGTTATTCCCTTAGCATATCTCTAAAGTAGAGCCAAATTATAGCTCATGTGGAAGGGGAAATTGCTTCTAAAGCTCTGCTAGAGAATGGAAATGCCATGTATTTGGTACTCATGTGTGATGATGTTACTATAGAGGGATTTTGTATTCTCCACAACTGTAATTGAGCACAATCATTGGACAAGAAGATCCTTGGATCAGTTGAGGCATATCACTAGGCAATTGAGGAAGATCACTCCATTGAAAATGAAGGAGATTGTTAAGGAATAATCACCGAGCAGCAAGAAGGGTAAACTCATGGAAAGAGAACTAGAATTGAATCTCTTCCTAAACAAGAAACTGTGCAACCCATTGTTCTGTGAGAAACAAAGTATTTATTTTTATTTATCCTCTCTTAATCCCATGCATGAGGACCAATTTCTGGTGTAGAGTCAATGTAATTGAGTAGCGTCACTATTATTTCACTAATTTACTTGAATGTTATAACACAAGTTTAATGATAAAATCATCATGTGGATTTTTTTGGCCTCAGTTTAGTGAAGTAAATGGATTGTGATTGACACCATCCATTGAGATGGGTAGTAAATTTTATTTCTTATCTACCTACCGTAGATTGGTGTGCATTTGTTTAGGTTTGAATTTTCCAGTACCCAACAATTGGTATTAAAGCAGGAATAACCTGCAATTAGGTAAATCCAACAAAGAATTTTTTTTTCTCCCTCCTTTGTTGCAAATCCAATAAAGGAGATTCAGTGGAGAGAATAAACTCCAAGATGAGAATTGGTAAGATGATGTCTAGAAGCTAGTTGAGAAAAGAGAAAAAACATGGTATGTGGAGGAGTGGACGTGAATTGGAGAAGCATCTATCAAAGAAATGAAAGCATTAAGGAGATGTTGAGAATAATTACTACAACACTGAAACTATAGAAATAACCCAACTGAGAAAAATTCTAGCCAAATTAAATGATGGAAGTGAACATGAAGGGAGAAAAAGAACCATGAGAGGAACCCTGAGAGAAGAACTAGAGGTCTGTCTTTTAAAATAAAAATGTGATAGAAAACTTTAGGCTGTTAACTCTGTTGTCTATTTAGTGAATGATCAATTGTTTATATAGATAGTTTGGGAAGG